>PVIW01010162.1:0-46246 GCA_004026585.1 Noctilio leporinus
TTTTTTTTTTTTAATTTTATTTCATTATTTTTAGAAAGAGGGGAAGGGAGAGAGGCAGAGAGGGAGAGAGACATCAATGTATGGTTGTGTTTCACCTGCCTCCAGCCACAGACCTGACTGGAGACCTGGTTTGCAACCTGGTTATGTGCCCTGGCTGGGGAATCGAACCTGTGACCTTTGGGTTCGCAGGCCGGCGCCTTACCCACTGTGCTACCAGCCAGGGCTCCTGTGACCTTTTTAAGTAGGCCTGTATGGCTATAAATTTCCCTTTGAGAAATGCCTTTGCTGTGTCCCATAGGTTTTGGGCTGTTGTGTGTTCATTGTCATTTGTTTCCAAGAACTTTTTGATTTCATTGTTAACTCATTCATTATTTAAAAGCATGTTATTCAGTCTCCATGTGTTAGATAATTTTTGTTTTTTTTCCCTTGAGATTGGTTTCTAGTTTCAAGCCATTGTGATCTGAGAAGATGCTTGGTATGATTTCAATTTTCCTGTATTTGTGGAGGCTTGTCTTGTGGCCTACCATGTGGTCTCTTTGAGAATGTTCCATGTGTATTTTGCTTCTTTGGGGTAAAAGACTCTGTGTGTATCAGTTAGGCCCATTTCGTCTAGAGTGTTGTTCAATGCCACATCTCTGGGGATTTTTTGTTTGGAAGATCTGTCCATTGTTGATAGTGGGGTACTAAAATCCTCTCCTATTAGTGGGTTGCTTTCTATATCTTTCTTAAAGTCTTCCAAAATTTTCCTTATATATTTCAGAGTTCCTACATTGGGTGCATATATGTTTACCAGAGTTATTTCTTCTTGATGGATTGTTCCCTTAAGTATTATGAAATGTCCATATTTGTCCCTTTTTATGGCCTTCGTTGTAAAACCTATTTTGTCTGAAATCAGTATTGCTACTCCAGCTTTTTTTTCGTTTCCATTTGGTTGATATATAGTTTTCTATCCTTTCACTCTCAGTCTGTGTCAATCTTTTGTTCTGAGGTGGGCCTCTTGAAGACAGCATATATGTGGGTCATGTTGTCTTACCCATTTGGCTACCCTATGTCTTTTGATTGGTGCATTTAATCCATTTACATTTAAGGAACCATGGATATTGACAACAGGTGGGATTGACTGGGGGGAATGGGTGAGTGGGGAGGGGGACAGAGGGGAGCAAAAAGGGGATGGATGTAATACAACAACAATAAAATTAAAAAGACACACACACAAAGAAAAGACAACCTAAAAAATAACAATGAAAACAAAAATAAATGAAACAACCAACCAGAATAGAATCAGAGTCATAGGTATGGGGATCATTGGGAGGGTTATCAGCTGTGAGGGGCAAAGGGGTGAAATGAGAACTGGTGCATGGATTAGGAAACATTATACAAGATAGACAGGGGGAAATTAAGAATAATAAAGGAAAGGGTGAAATCAGAGAACTGTGCATGACCATGGACAGCCCATGGACATGAAGTAAGGAAGGGTTGGGACTGTGAGAGGGAATGGGGGACGGGGGCTTTGGTGAAGGAGAGCAAAGGGAAGGAATTTGGGGCAACTCTAACAGTATAATCAATAAAATATACTTTAAAATATAATAAAGTCACCCCAGAGGTTCCTAAGCCTCTCCCCTTATTTTTTCAATTTTTGTTTCCTCATTCTATACTGGTCAACTGGTTTTTTTTTTTGTTTGTTTGTTTTTTTATTCCAAGTCATTGATTTGAATCCTGGTCCCCTTCCCTCTGCCCTTGGTTTTGTGTGGATTTCTTTTTTTGTTTGTTTCACTTAGCATGGCTTTCACTTCTTCCCTTCCACATTTGTCATACTCAAGCATATCTGTCAAGTCTGTGAGCATCTTTATCACCAGCATTTTGAACTGTGCTTCTGTTAAGTTGGCTATCTCCTCATCTATTAGATTGGCTATCTCTTCATCACTTAGTTCTCCTTCTGGAAACTTGATCTGTTTCCTCTTTCAGGCCCTAGTTCTCTGTCTCCTCAATTTGACAGACTCCTGTATTTGCCTCTATGTCTTGGAGAGATCTGCTGCACGTGTTATGTTGTAAGGAGCAGAGCCTTAGGTCTAGTCTAGTGCCAGGGGTGCTCCCCCGGTGTCCCTACATTTTTAAATATGGGACTGTACTTTCCACCAGCTGGCCATAGATGCTGTCCCACCAGCCACCCCACAGCCAATCTGCACCACCAAACTGCACCACCAAACCGTATCCTCTCTGTCCTGGCTCTGCCCCTCCTACCTGTCTGGATGAGTATTTCTTCTTTATATCATTTTTATTGGACTTCATGCAGCTAGATTTTCTTCAATTTCTGGTTGTCTCTAGTTTTGAGGTAGATGTGTTTCTTCTTAGTCATGGAAGGGAGACCCAGGGTGTCTATCTATACCTCCATCTTTGCAGGAAGTCTAAATAAATTTCAGGCAGCAGCTTTTAAAGTATGCAAATGTATCCCTTTTAGGAAAAGAGATGAGTGTTTCTTTTAATTCTGCACTGAGCCCTAGGAAGATAGCCAGTTAACAATTGCTTGATTATTGGCCTTAAATTGAACCTGTTGAACACAAGTCTCATTGGCCAAGCTATCAAGGAGTATGTCACCTGGGAAGCAGCCACAAAATCCAGCTCCTTTTATGGAAACACTAATGACTAGGGGCTGTTTAAATGGAAAGGTCAAAAACAGCATCCACTGACCTCACCAAGAGTGATTCCATAAGTTTCTAGGTGTGTGTTAAATAAAAATCCAGACAGGCCACAGCTTTTAGAATATGCCTCTTTCATGAAAAGGCTGAACATTTCAGTCTCCTGACTCTGTGCTGGGTCCTGAAGGGGATAAGCATGATGAATAAGTCCTGTGAGTTTATGAAGAACTGTTTTGTGCTTGTTATAGCTTTGTGAAGGGTCTCATGGACACAAGCTCTGTGGCTTTCAGAGCTAGATACATTGGGAGCCTGTCTCTCAAGTGGAAGATGGGCACTAGATTTTCATTCCTCAGGGAGAAACTGAAAATTTAATTCCCAATTGTGTGTTGCTGTGCCATGGGCAAGGTTTCTGTTGAGATTGTGCCTCAATCTCTTCAATTTAATGTTGTTGTTGTTGTTGTTGTTGCTTTGGTTTTCACCCAAAGTATAGAAGTCTTCACTTAGGTTTTAGATTGGTTTGGAAGTAATTGTTGTGTATGAAGCTGTAGATTTTGTGTATCTATAGGAGAAGGTTAGTTCAGAAGCCTCCTATGTTACCATCTTGAACCGAAAACTCAGAAGCAAGTATTTATTTCTTTTAACTAAGCTCAAGAAAAATTTTATCATGTGGGATACTGGATAAGTGATATTCAATAACGCTATGAGTGATAAAACATTTTTAAGCTTTAATTTTATTAAAATGTAAACAAAAATATTTTTAAGTCATTTACAACTTCATAAAAGGTGATTATGTTTCTGTTTGCCTGATTCATGGATAAAATTTTATTTTACTTTACTTTATTGCATTAAAAACACAACACCAGTCCCTTGCTGGTAGGACAGTGGATAAGATGCTAGCCTGTGAACCTAAAGGTCGCTTGTTCGATTGCCAGCCAAGGCACATGATGGGGTTGCAAGCCAGGTCACCAACCAGGTCTATAGCTGGAGGTAGGTGAAAAGCAACTATATACTGATGGCTTTCTCCCTCTCTGCCCCTCTCCCTTCTCCTCTTTCTAAAAATGATAAATAGAACCTTAAAAAATATTTTATCTATTATTTCCAGAGAAAGAGGAAGGGAGAGAGGCAGAGAGGGAGAGAAACATCAATGCATGGTTGCCTCTTACCTGCCTACAGCTATGGCCCTGGCTGGAGACCTGGCTTGCAACCTGGGTTTGCAAGCCGGTGCCTTATCCACTGTGCCACCAGTCAGGGCTCTTAATAACATTTAAGTATCCAATGCAGTATTGTTAATATAGAGACTATGTTGAAGAGCAGACTTGTAGAACTTACTGTCTTGTATAACTGAAGCCTTATTCCTATTGAGAGCATCTCCCAATATGTCCTTCCTTAGCCCTTGCCATCCATTGTTATACTCTTTGCTTCTATGAATTTGATTATTTAAAATACCTCTTACAAGTGCAATCCCATTTATAACAGCCACTTTGGGCTACCCATGCATCTCAATGAACAGACAAATAAGGGAGTTACAGTGTTGGTTGGGGTGATGGACCTTGACTACCAAAGGGAAATTATCCTACTACTCCACAATAAAGGTAAGGGAAAGTATGTCTGGAATATAGGAGATTCCTTGGGCATCTCTTAGTATTACCATATTATGTGATTTGGGCCAATGAAAAACTCATAGAACCCAAACCAAGCAGGACTGCTAATGGCCCAAATCCCTGGGTAATGAAAGTTTGGGTTAGCCCATCAGATAAAGAGCCATGACCAAATGATGTACTTGTTGAAGACAATTGAAATGCAGAATGCATTGTAGAATAAGGTGTTTAAAATACCAGCTATGACCACATTATCAATTATAGAAATGAAAATTGTAAGTATCATGATTTTCCCCCTTTATTTTGCTCTAATGTGTGTGGGTTTTTTCCCCTTTCTTATCCACTTATTGTGTAATGTAAAATATATTGTATGTATATTATAAAATGTAGGTATTATTTATTTTATTTCATAACATTTAAATTACAGAGTGTCAAGGAGAAGAATGAATATCACTCAAAAAATACCTCCTACCGAAAAAGAGATTTTTTTGTGTGTGAGGCTCAGAAATTTTCAGACAAGTTTAAGAATAAGTTCAAGCCAGGGAGAGCAAGATGATTAATCCTTCTTTTTGTGAACAATTAATTCCTTGCCTCTGATTTACACCTCTTCTCCAAAAGGATAATTTAGTTTAACTCAAAATTACATAGTACTAGACAGAATGACCAGAAGATTGTTGTCCATCATTCAGGTGTTTCACTGCTTTGCTTCTTAGGTTGTATGGCTGTTTTTGGTTGTCTTTTCCAATTTTTCCTATGCAGTCTTTTAAAAATTATGTTGAATATCTATGTTAAATAATTTTTAAAAGACTATAGATTACTCAGTTTTCTTGTCTCCAGGAAAATAGAATTATCTGATTTTTAACATGTTTTGCAGTTCTAAAATACTATTATGATTATAGCTTGATAGATATGTTTTGAATTCACTATTCAGTGTAAGTCTTATTATTTCTGTAAGACATCTAATCTTTCAGATAATTCAGTTCACAGAAAAAAAATGTGTGGACAAGAGACACAGTTGACTGGATTTTTCAATTTTCACTTTTCAACAGGTTATATTTATATCATGCTGATACACTAAAAAGAAAGATGAGTAAAAATAATTATGCTAGGTGGAAAAAATAGTTCCATGGAGATATATTCCAATTTAGTGTGTTTTCTATCTTGGATAATATCCTTAATGTTAAAGTAATAAGTGCTAATGGAAGAAAAACTTGAAAATACAGATAAGCAGAATTACACAAAGAAGAAATAAAAGAAATCTATTTTAATTCCATAGATAATCATTATTGTTTTATAGTACTCTTTCTCTAATTCATATTTTACTTCTCATCTCTGTACATACTATACATGCAGTTTTGTACTTTGATTATCTCCATAGCATATTATTATGTTTCTCATATTAATAAAATGGGATGTCATTCTCATATCTCTTCCGCAATAGCCATTTGATTTGATGTACCTTATTTGCTTAACTAATCTTCTATTTTTGATATTTTAGTTTGTCCCATTTTTTTTCTTCAGGGGAATACAGCTTTAATATATATTTTGAAAGAGCTAAAAATGTAGCCTGATATTTATCTCTTGGCTATAAACCACTATTTTTTTCTATATAGAATAAATTTGATCATAACATATGAAATAAACACATTGATATAATTACAGAAAAAATTTATATATATATATATATATATATATATATATATATTCTCCTAAATGATTGTTCATTTTAACATACTTAACTGAATAGTAACTCTTTTCCATTCTAATTCGATATTCTCCATTTATCATATACTAAATAATTATCTTCTATCTTTCCCTCTATAATTGCTATTTTGTTCAATTAATCTGTAAAGCTTATACTAGCACTGGTATAGCACAATTTTTATTATAGCTTTATTCCAACTGACTTTACATTGTGTAGGCAATCACTGTAATTGTTGGTATATACATTGCAGCAGGAAAAGTCAACCATGATAAACAGGTCATACATATGATATATGATAGTGAAGATTGGTAATGTCCTGACAGACACACTGATAATTAGCAAGTCCATTTACTTCAATTCATTTTGATGTGACATTTTTACTGATGATCTTTATACTGGTATGTGATTTGTGCTGCTGCTTTCAATTAAGAATGACAAGTAAGAAGAGTCTCCCTACATGTAGAAATACAATTCTCTGAAGATAACGCTGATGGTGAATGAAAGCCCTGTGAGTCAAGAACATGGTTTTTTCTCACTAGTCAAACCAAGGGTAATTTGAGAAAGTAGAAATCTTTAAATATTTCATATGAATGATTTTTCCTATTCTTTATTACACTACAGTAAATGTTAATATTCTTTAGTTTTATTCAAAGTATGCATCAAAGACACTCAAAAATACTGACTAAAAAGCATTATTTTCAACCTTGCTATTTTATTATTAATAATAGAACACTAGGAGATGGATAATAAAAACAGAGAAATGATATCCTGATTTCATTATCCATCCACTAAGCAAAAAGATATAATGATTAAATAATTGATTTTTTTCTGTTTCATGGACATGACAGAAAAGCACAAGATCTACTAATCAGTGATTCTAACATTTTCATCCATAAGGAAAAATCTGAACTATTGTGTGACCTTATTTTTTATAAGATCATAAGCCTAATTACAGCTTATAAATTTGACTTAAAATACATTTTTTTTCATCTCTTGGATCCCAGTGAAAAATACAATCAATGACAAAAGAGAGAACAGAAGAGAATAATGAGGAAAAATTCAGAGAAGTTATATTTCTCCTTGACAAATTGGAAAAATGCAGGTAATGCACTATATTTTATGAACTAGATAATGGCATATACACTTTTACACTGATTTCCTTAAATATAAAATGATCTGGCTGTAAAACATTTTAAGTTTGAGACCCTACCTTTAACACTCCAGTTAGGCCTGAAATATTTCTCAGCTCTTAGAGTTCATTTGGGATTCAATAACAGGACAAATTCATCTAAAACTTGTAAAATGATCAAAGATATCATTAGACAAATTATATAAATGATATAATTTAGACCAATTATCTAAATTATGGCCATGCTTTCTCTAGAAAATAAGAACATCAAAACTATAAAAATAATTTAAGATAACTATCCATATATGAGCTCATAAATTCATACATTTTTATTTTTCATTACATGTTGCAAATTTCAAAGCATATTCCTTTTGAAAGATTGTCTTTAGACCCTTGTCTGAGTAACTTCAGTTGTTAAGTACTTTGTAATTGTTATTAGGCAGTTGTACTAACTTGTTCTTGGCCTATGGATAGTGATACTATGGGCAAGGAATGACTGTAGCACACCCTTGGACCCATTCTACTTGTGGGATCCCCCACAGACATTTTCTGAGCCAGAGACAATGTTGTGGCTGAGCAGCCCTTTGTAGTTCTTATTATGATTTCAAGACACACATAAGCAAAAAGCCATTAGGGAATTTTGAAAAAAGAAAAGATTACTCACAAGTTTTGAGGGATATGTAGTATGTCCAAGGGCCACAAAAAGATTAATCAGGAATAGAGAGAGAGCACTAGGGACCTGGGGCTCTGCCTTTATTGGGGTCCAAGGTGATTGGTGCTGAATTTAAAGAGTAAGAGTGGGGAAAAGTAAGGTTGCACAATTGGTCAGTTATCTAGGCTATCCAATGTTTTTTCTTCAAGGGGAACCTAATGGGTAGGGTAGCCTGGTTTCTCTTCTAGTTGTTTTATTAGTAGCTGTGTAATACAACTGGCAATAGACTATTTGAGATAGATTTCTTTGAAATGGATGCCTCAACAATCAAAAGCTTAATATAAGGCACTTAACACTACAGCAGTTATACCAATGAGGCAAAGGCATTTAAATGCCTTTCAGAAAAGACATTAAAGACAAAGCAAGAAAAGGATGTTGGTATTTTCAGGCCACCCAATATTCCCCCCTTCATTCTACAATTCCAATTACCATTAGAATTCTCTGTAAAACCAGCTTTAATCTTGTGTTCCACTGCTAACTCTCTTCTGTTGGGCCCTGCTCACCTGGAGAATAAAATTCAAACTTACTCTGATAGCATGTAGTTTATACTCTAATATAATGAATTATTTTTGCTTACCTAACAGCTATTTACTTTCATGAATTTATGCCACTTTCTAGCTGGTCTGCTTATTAAAGATGTCTTACTTTTCTTTATACTTGGTCAAATTGAAATTAAGGGCACACATTTCTATTCATATGTCAAGGTTTGTTCAGCTCCTTGATGCAGAACTAAAACCATTTGCTTGTGCTATCATAGTATGCTGTTTATATCTCTAAAATATGTCAAATGTATCACAATCTAAACTTGTTATAATTTGTCATGCCCATGCTTGCACTTGCCACTAGATTGTGAACACATTGAGAAATGGACTGTAATGTATCCATCTTTGTAACTTGACAAAGAAGATTTTTGTACAAAGAACTTAGGTTTATTACATTAACTGTAAAGTTTTTAATAATCAATTCTCATTATAATATGACAGACTATGGTGTGGGATAAACCCAAGTGGCTTTATTACGAAAGAAACCTTAGTTATTAAAGACCAAGTATTGCCATTCTTCATATGACTGTAAGCATAAAGCATGTTATAAAACATTCTTATAACAAGATATATCATAGTATTCAGAAGGTAGTAGGCAACCAATAAATAATGCTTGGTAATTGCAGTGTGCCCTACTATAGGCAAAGATTCATACTTTCCCACTAGAGGAAAAATAAACCCTTAAAAATAATAAGAGCACAGGTGTTAGCTAAACTGAATAATTTACCTAAATAAAACATAATTGTCTATTGGCCATCTGTATGTCCTCTTTGGAGAAGTGTCTATCTAGGTCCATTGCCCATTTTCTAATTGGATTGTTTATTTTTTGTGTATTCAGATTTATAAGTTCTTTCTAAATTTTGGATATTAACCCCTTATCACATGTATTGGTGAATATGTTCTCATATTCAGTGGGTTTTTTTTTTTTTTTTTTTAACTTTGTTGATGGTTTCCTTTGCTATGTAGTCACATTTGCTTATTTTTTCTTTTGTTTCCCTTGCTGGAGGAGATACATCAGAAAAAATATTGCTATGAACAATGTCTGATTTTACTGCCTGTGTCCTTCTAGAATTTTTATGGTTTTGAGTCTAACATTTAAGTCTTTAATCCATTGTGAATTTATTATTGTATGTAGTATAAGAAGGGGTCTAGTTTCATTTTTCTATACATATCTGTCCAATTTTCCCAATACCATTTATTGAATAAACTATCTTCAGACCATTGTAAGTGTTTGCTTCTTCTGTTGAATATTAATTGACTATAAAGCTGTGGGTTTATTCTAGGCTCTCTATTCTGTTCTACTGATCTGTGTATCTGTTTTTATGCTAGTACTATGCTGTTTTGATTACTATTTCCTCGTAGTATAGTTTGATATTTATAATGTGCTTCTTCCAACTTTATTCTTTCTCAAGATCACTGTTGCTATTCTGGTACTTTTGCTCCATATAAGTTAAAGTATTCATTCTAGTTCTATGAAATATATAATTGGAATATTGGTAGAAATTGTGTTGAATCTATAGATTGCTTTGGTTAGTATGAGCATTTTAATTATGTTAATTCTTCCTATCCACTTCTTTGTATTTTCCTCATTTAGTAGATAAGTGAATAAAATAGCCATGGCACAAATAAACAATGAAATACTAGTTGGCTGTTAAAAAGAACATTTTACCCCTTGCGACAGCATGGATGGACCTGGAGAACATTATGTTAAGTGAAATAAGCCAGTCATAGAAACACAGTACATATTATTTTACACATATGGATATGCTAATGAATAAACTGAACTAACAACCAAAATAGAGACAGGCTTATAAATAGAGAGCGGGCTGGCAGATCTAGATGGGTTGGGGGTAGAAGAATTGAACAAAAAATAAAAAGGACTCATGAACATAGACAACTATATGTTGATGTGGAGGTGTGGGAGGGGGATGGGTGGGGCGCTAAAGAGTACAGGGGATAAATGGCTATGGGAAAAATACAACAAAAAGGAGAAAAGAAAATACAGTGAGGTTAATTTTGTCTGCCAATTATAGTCATTTCCTCAGATATTCCAGTAATGACAGTATATCAACATATGTTATGAAGCATAAAAATTATTCCAGTTACTTATAGCAAAGGGGATTTAATACAGGGAATTAACCACTTAAAATTTTTTGAAAGGCTTGGAAGTCAGTTGTGGAACACCAGTAGGCTTCAGATTCATTATTGCAGTTATAGTCAGTTAACTGTAGGAAACAACCTGAAATGTCACACTTTCCCTGCAGCTCTGACATATGTGACTTAACAGTGAAAGATAGAGTCTGGGTGACTGTGAAAATTAGTCATGTCTGGCAAACTTGGTATCTTCAATTGTTATCTCCTGTAATAAAGACGAATGACTTCTCTCACCTGTCTGCTTTCTAAGTCTCTTTCTGGTGCATCTCATTGGCAGAATATAAATTGTTGTCTAGAACCTTAATGGTAAAGATGTGAAAAATGAAAATGGTTTTTCACTGCCAAAATCCACTCCTTGCATAATAATGTAGTGACAACTTTATCAACCTTTAATTTTGAAGCAATGAGGATGATTATATGTATACCCTACTTAATGATTTTTTTTTCAGAAAACTAGTGACTTTATAAGATTTTTCTTACAGGAAAGGACAAAAGCTTTCATAAGATAAGGTGTCTTTTCATTTCACCACTCAAGAAAAGATGAGCTATCACTGGTAATGCCTCAGTCAATTCTTTGTATATTACATCTTCATAAATTCTATCACAAACTGGGAAGTCCTTAAGACAAATGAGCACCTATTAATCCCATTGCAGTTGTATTAGATACATATAAAATATTTTATCATTTTAATGTAATATTTAAGTTTTCACTTTTATTTCCAAAAAGATTCTGTCATTCTTTTATAATAATAATATAAGTAAATATAATATAACCTTAATTTTTGTTATAACTCTGTTTGGGCATACAAAGATGAAGATTCAGGTTCCCTTTTATCCACATCCTTGCCAGAACTTGTTGTTTGTTGATTCATTAATAATGGCCATTCTGACTGGAGTGAGATGGTATCTTACTATGGTTTTAATTTCCATTTCTCTGATGGCTAGTGATGTTGAGAATTCTTTCATATGCCTATGGGCCTTTTGTATGTCCTTCTCAGAGAAGTGTCTGTTCAGTTCCTTTGCTCACTTTTTAATTGGGTTATCTGTCTTTCTGGTTTTGAGTCATATAGGTTCTTTTTGGTCAGAATGCAGACTGGTACAGCCACTATATGCCAATAAATTGGACAATCTGAGAAAAGCGTTTCTTGAAACATACAACCTTCCAAAACTGAATTGAAAAGAAAGAGAAAATTTGAACAGATGAATTACAACCAAAGAAATCAAAACAGCAACAATGATAATAATAATTAGTAATAACTTCCAACAAACAGAAGTCCTAGATCAGATGACGTCACATAAAAATTTTACCAAACACTTAAATAAGAATTAACACCTATCCAGCCCTGGCTGGTGGCACAGTGGGTAAGGTGTCAGCCTGCAAACCCAAAGGTCACTGGTTCAATCCCCGAGCCAGGGCACATAACCAGGTTGCAAGCCAGGTCTCCAGCCAGGTCCCCAGCTGGAGGCAGGTGAAAGGCAACCATACATTGATGTCTCTCTCCCTCTCTGTCTCACTCCTTTCCCCTCTCTCTGAAAATAAAAATCTTTTTAAAAAGAAATTAAAAAAAAGAATTAACACCTATCCTTCTAAAACCATTCCAAAATTTCAAGAGGAAGGAAGATGCCTAAGCTTATTTTATGAGACCAGCATTAAAAAGCAGATAAAAACACACAAAAAAGAAAAAAAGAAAAATTTATGCTAGTATCCCTGATGAACACAGATGCAGAAATCCTCAACAAAGTAGTAACAAACCAAATCCAGCAATAGATTATAAAGATTATAAATCATTATAAAGTGGGATTTATTCTTGAGATGTAAGGTTGGTAGAATATCCAGAAATCAATTAATGTGTACACCATAAAAATTAAAATAAAGGATTAAAATCACATGATCATATCAATAGATGCAGAAAAAGCATTTGACAAAGTCCACCAACCATTTGTGATAAAAATTCTTTGCAAAGTGGGAATAGACAGAAATACTTTGATATAATAAAGGCCATATATGACAAACCCCCACCTAATATCATACACAATAGGTAAAATCAAAAGTGTTTTGCTTAAAATCAGAAACAAGACAGAAATGTTCACTTTTACCACTTTTTTTTAACACAGTACTGAAAGTCCTAGCCACAGCAATCAGACTAGAAGAAATAAAAGCCTCCAAATTGTAAAGGGAGAGTTAAAATGTTCATTATTTGCAGATAACATGCTGCTGTATAAAGTTAAATTCCACAAAATATTTACTACTACTGATAAATGATTAAAGTAGTAGGATACAAAATATTCAGAAATAAGTTGCATTTTTATACACCCATAGTTAGCTATTAGAAAGGAAAACTAAGAAAATAATTGCAATTACGATTATCTAAAAAAATAATTAGGAATAAATTTAATCAAGTAGATAAAAAGATCTGTACTCAAAAATTATAAAACACTAAAGAAAGGTATTAAAGAAGATAGATACAGAGAAATGGAAGGGTATACCATGCTTCTGGATAGGAATAATTAACATCATTAAAATGTTCATACTGCCCAAAACAATTTATAGATTCAATGTAATTGCTATCAAAATACCAATGGTGTATTTCAAAGAACTAAAATGAATATTTCAAAAATGCATACAGAAACATAAAAGAATCTGAAGAACCACAGAAATCTTGATAAAGAAGAATAAATTTGGAGTCACACTATCTGCTGTAGTAATCAAAACAGCATAGTATTGGCATAAAAAGAGACATATAGATCAATGGAACAGAATAGAGAGCCCAAAAATAAACCCATGCTAATAGGGTCAATTAATATTTGACAAAGTAGACAAGAACATACAATGACATAAAAAGTCTATTCAATAAGTGGTTTTAAGAAAATTGGAGGTATATATAGCCATATATATATAATCAAAATGAAAATTGACAACCTTATTACACCATACACAAGAATAAACTTAAAATAGATTAAAGACTTAAATGTATCACTTGAAAGCAAAAACTCCTGGAAATAAAATCTCTGACATATCTTGAACTAGTACATTTTCTATTATATAAGATATGTCAAGAAAATGCCTAACCATTGTAAATATAATGAGAATAGTTTGCACAACACTGATGTAACCTGGCAGCCAAGGAGTGTGGACTAGAATGCAGATGAGTGAACAATCGTAACTTCACTATACTAGTGGGGGTGGTAGATGCTGTTCTATGAACATGTGTACTGTGTGGCCCTCACACTCAAAATGACTAAGAGAGTAGAGCAATGAATCTGCATCAAATTTTACATTAAACTTGAACATTTCTCTGTGGAAACTGTTCCAATGATTTAGAAGGCCACAGCTAAGGGCTACTGGTGATTGGCAGCTTCATCATGACAACATACTTATATATACATCATGTCTCATGCAGAATTTTTTGGTGAAACATCAAATCAGCCTGGTGACTAAGCCCCCCACTACAGTACAAATTTGGAGGCCTGCAACTTGTGGCTTTTTCCAAAACTAAAATCACCTTTGAAAGGGAAGAGATTTCAGACTGTCAACTCAATTCAGGAAAATACAATGAGGCAGCTTGGGATTGGGAGAAATGTGAAGTCCCAAGATGCCTACTTTAAAGGGGACTGAAGTATCATTGTCCTATGTACAATGTTTCTTATTTTATATAATTTATTGATTATTTTGTTACAAGTGTCCCAATTTCTTTTCCCTTTGCTCCCTTCCACCTAGTTACCCCTTTACTCTCCAGGAATCTCAGCCCCTATAAGTTTATGTCCAAGGGTCATAAAAAAAAAAAAAAAAAAGGTTCCACTGGAACCTTGATTTGCTACCTCCTTTGGGCCATATTTCTTTGTCTCTTCAACTTGATAGCCTTCTATGCATATAAGTTCTTTGGTTTCAACTTTCCTGTACTATTTTTAACATCTCCCTATTTTGTACATATTAATTATTCTTAATCCCTACACCACTTTCTTAAGTCATCCCTTAGCCCTCCCAGCTGATAAACCTCCAAATGATCCTCATACCTATGATTTTGCTCCTCCTGGGTTTTTTTTTTTTTTTTTGCTTAGTTTGTTTTTGTTTATATTTCTAATATTCTTTTATTGATTATTATTTGTTGTCATTTTAATGTTTATAATTTTGATATTAAAAAAATTTTTTTAAAGATTTTATTCATCATTCTTAGAGAGAGGGGTAGGTAGGGAGGGAAAGAGACATCTATGTATGGTTGCCTTTCACCTGCCTCCACCTACAGATCTGGCTGGAGACCTGGCTTGCAACCTGGTTATGTGTCTGGGCTGGGGAATCGAATCAGTGACCTTTGGGTTCATAGGCCAGTGCCTTATCCATTGATCTTCTTCTTTTTTTTTTTTTTTTTAATAAGTCAATTTAAATTTTTTATATAATAATGTCTTGGTAATGATGAACTCCTCTAGCTTTACCTTGTCTGGGAAGTACTTTATCTGCCCCTCCATTCTAAATGATAGCTTTGCTGGATAGGGTATTCTCGGTTGTAAGTCCTTACTTTCCATCACTTTGACTACTTTTTTCCAGTCCCTTCTTGACTGCAAAGTTTCTTTTGAGAAATTAGCTGATAGTCTTATAGGAATTCTTTTGTAGGTAACTCTCTTCTTTTTTCTTGCTGCTTTTAAGATTCTCTCTTTACCTTTGAAGTTTGACATTTTAATTATGATACGTCTTGGTGTGGTTCTATTTGGGTCTAGCTTGATTGGGACTCTCTGTGCTTCCTCACTTGTATGTCTATTTTTTCCCACCAAATTAGGGAAGAAATTCCTCATTATTTTTTATGTAAGTTTTCAACTTCTTGATCTTCCTCCTCTCTTTCTGAAACCCCTATGATTTGGATGTTGGCATGTTTAAAGTTGTCTCAGAGGTTTCTCAGCCTCTCTTTGTTTTTCTTTTTTCTTGTTTACTCCTTTACTTTTTGACTATTTCTTTATTATGTTCCAAATCATTGATCTGAGCCCTAGTTTCCTTCCTTTCACCATCAATTTCTTAACGGACTTTTCTTCATTTCACTCAAGCATATCTGTCAAGTCTGTGAACTTTGTTATCACCATTGTTTTAAACTCTGCATCTGTTAGACTGTTCGTTGCTCAGCTTTTCCACTGGGACCTTGATTTGCTATCTCCTTTGGGCCATATTTCTTTGTCTCTTCAACTTGATAGCCTTCTATCAAGTTTGCCTCTATTTCTTAGGTAGAGGTGTTGCAACTGTCACATTGTAAGGGGTGGAACCATTTATATTCATTAGAGTGGGGGCAACCTGTTTCACCATATTGGGGTGCTGTATGTGGGGGAGGGGTCTGAGAGGGAACAATGCTGCCTGCTCAACACTTGCCCCTTTTCCTCTAAAACATGGATTCTGCTGAGAGATGGGTAGTTTCCTATGCCATCTCACCCCCACTGGTTTTCACATTCAAAAGCAATGTGGCTTTATTTTCCCCTTATGCTGGGACTATGAGCTGCCCCATCTGGTCTGGGGCTGGGATCATTTCTTAGGTTTTCTTTTTAACTTTTGTAATCTGTGACTGTACTTACCACCAGCCTGCCCCAACCCATGTGCAGCCTCTGCCATTGGTGTCACTTCCAAAGTTGCCACTGTGGAAGTTGCTGCTGCCTACACTGGTGGTGCCATTGAAGGTACTGCCAGTTCCACTGCCACCACACCCTGACCTCTGTGCCCCAGGTCCTTCCCTCCTATCTAGAGGAATATTTCTTCTTCTTTTTTTGTTGGACTTCCCTTCAGTTTGATTTTCTGGAACTTTTAAATGTTTTTAGTTTTTAGGTAGGTATGGTCCTTCTTAGTTGTAAAGGGAGATTCAGCATGTCTACCTCTGCCTTCATCTTGGCTGGAAGTCTTGTACAGCCTTTCTTGTATCTTCTAGCTTCTTTAATAAAAGTCTCTATTTTTCATATTGCATGGCTGGATACCTTCTAAACAGACCTCATATATCTGAAAACAAGGAAAACAAGAAAATAAATAAGTTGTTCTACATTAAACTAAAATGTTTTGCACAGTAAAGGAAACCATCTACAAAACAAAAGGACAGCCTGCTAAAAGGGAGAACATATTCACCACTGATATATCTTATATGGGGTTGATATCTAAAACTTATAAAGAATTTATCATACATCTCAACACCAAAAAAGATAAAACAATCCAATGTAAAAAATGAGCAGAGAACTTTAATAGACACTTCTTCAAAGAGGACATACAGATGGCTAATAGGCATATGAAAAGATGCAATGGTCACTAATCATAAGAGAAATGCAAACTAAAACCACAATGAGCTACATCACTCACCTGTCAGATTGACTATCATAAATAAATCAATAAATAACAAGTATTGCTGAGAATTGGAGAAAAGGGATCCCTAATGAACTACTAGTGGGAATGGAGACTGGTGCTTTCCATTTGGGAAAACATTATAGAGGTTCCTCAAAAAATTAAAAAGTTCATCAAAAAACTAAAAATATATAACTGCCTAATGACCCAGTGATTCTACTTACAGATATATATATATATATGGAATTCAAAAGAATATATGCACCCTTATGTTAAGTATTATTTAAAATAGCCTAACTATGGAAGCAATCCAACTGCCCATCAAAGATGCGTGGATAAAAAAGCCATGGTGCATATATACAATGAAATATTACTCAGCAATAAAAGAGTGCAATCTATTCTTTTGCAATAATATGGATAGACATAGAGGCTATTATGCTAAGTGAAATAAGTCAGAGAAAGAAAAACACTGCATGATATTTGCATTTTTATGGAATCTAAAGAACAAAACAATTTGAAATACACTCATGAATACAGAAAAGAGATTGATGATTGCCAGAGGGGAGGGGTGGTTGGGGTTGGTTCATTGATAAGGGAGAAGGGATAAAGAAGTATATAGAAACTGGTAGTTATAAACTTGTCATGGTGATGTAAGGTATGATATTAGGAATATAGTCAATAATATTATAATAACTGTGTGGTGCCAGGTGGGTACTGAAAATATCAGAGGGACCACATTGTAAATTATATGATCGTATAAACACTATGCTGTACCCTTGAAACTAAAATAAAATAACATTAAAATGGATCATAAAACTACATGTAATACTCAGAAATATAAAACTCCTATACTATTTCAGGAGAATACCTAGGTGACCTTGGATTTGGTGATCATGTTTTAGATACAATATTGAAAGCATATTTCATTGAAAAAAAAAAGGAAAATTGGAACTTTAATTAAAATCTTTACCTCTGTGAAGTACCTTCTTAGGAGAATGAAAAGACAAGCCACAAAGTGGGAGAAAATATTTGTGAAATAGATAAAGGCTAAAGGAGTGGTACCCCCAAAAAGTCTTATTTTAAAACTTTACAATCAGGAAATAAATGATTCATTTAAAAATGAGCAAATGAGTTGAACAGACCTCTCAACACAGAAAATACATAAATCATAAATAAGCATATAAAAACATGTTCAACATCATAGGAAAGCAAGGAATTTTAAATTAAAATAATACTGAAATACCTTTACAAACCCACTAGAATGTCATAGGTCCAGGGCACCACCACTGCCAAACACTGGCTAGATTGTAGAGCAACGAGGAAGCTCATTTATTGCTGGTGGAAATACAAATAGATACAGCCTTTTTGGAAGACCGTTTGGCAATGTTTTACAAACCTAAATATATTCATACCATTAGATTCAGCAATTTCACTACTTGATATCACCCAAATGAGTTGAAAACTTACATTCACACAAAAATAGAAGCTTACTTATCATTCCAAATCTTGGAAGCAACCAAAATGTCCTTTAACAGATGAATGAATAAGCATCCAGTGATATATACAGACAATGAAATACAGTATTACTCAGTGCTAAAAAGAAATGAGCTATCAAGCCATGAAAATATATGGAGGAAACTTAAATGCATATTTGAGTGTAAGAAGTCAATCTGAAAAGACTCATACTCATTCAGTTGAACTTTATGACCTTCTGGAAAAGGCAAAACTATGGTTGACAGTAATAAGATCAGTGGTTGCCAAGGGTTGGAGGTGAGCAGAGGGAAAGATAAATAGCTCAAGGACATGAGATTTTTAGAACAAGTGAAACAATTCTGTATGATATTGTGTTGATGCATACATCTCATTATACATTTTTAAAAAACTTATAGAATGTAGAACACAAAGAGTGAATCCTAATGTAAATTGTGGACTTTAGTTAGTAATTATTTGCTCATTAATTTTAATCACATTAATGCAAAATGTTAACATTAGGGGCAAGTGTGGGAGGGGGAAATTAGAGGGTGTATTTGGACTCAGGAGTTTCCATAAACCTAAAACTGCTCTAGAAAATATAGTTTATTAATTAAAATAAATGAAAAAAATGACATGATTTATATGTTCTGCCACTTGTGATTTGTTCCTTAAAAAAATTAACTCATGGGCAGTCATGTAATGCCCTCCATTTTTTAATTTAATGTTCCCTGAAATTTTTTCATAATAATCTATAATTACTATAAAACATTTTAGAATTTTAGGTCACTATGCCCTACTAAATTTATCACAACTATAACTTCAAGTCTATCTTCTCTTTTAAAATCTTGCTTTGATTTTCATAGTAGTACTCAAGCTGATCTTATTTAAAGGGGTGACCCTATCAATGTGCATTGTTTTCTGCCATTAGTGTTTGTCTAAATCCCACAATTATTATTTTAAAATTCATGGTTCAAACACTTCAAAAATTTTCAGTATAATTTTTTTCTTAGCATGGTATAAAAACTACCAACACAATTTTACTGTATTTTATTTTTCATATTCTTGTAATGTACTTTCCATTCCCTACCTGAAATTACATACTCCGTACAAACACACATTCACATAATACATAACACATATATAATAATACTCATTCTTCCTTAAATGTATTATACTTAATATATTTCATATGGTATGTGAGAGATATAATTATATATAATATGTGTTAAAATATATTGTGTATAGAATATATATTATATTAGTTTACTGTGACTGCACTCATGCTACTCTTTCATTTTACATCTTTTATGGGTAGTTTCCAAAATAATGTAAAGTCCATCTAAATTTTGTAACATAAAATCTTTTATGAACACCCTAGTTTGTTTTCTCCAAAAACAAGCTGTTTTGGAGAAATAGCATAGGTTGTTTTGGCTTGAGTATATAATTGTTTATTTACATGTTTATTTCCTATACTTCCTACCCTCTTTAGCCTAAGTTTTCCAAGAGGTGATACTATCTTCTATTTTACTCTGTGCTTAGAATAATAACTTAAATATAGAAATAATTCAACTGTTTTTAAAGTATGTTAATTTAAGATTATAAAAATATTCAGCCATTTCTGAAACAATGAATAAATGAGAGAATTAATATCTTAAAATATATAGCTACCACTTTTATCTTAAAAGACTGATTATTTCAAATAAGTTATTATTTTCCTTTTCTAATATTCTATATGTATGGCCAGAAAATCTATTTGAAGACTCTGAAACACAAGTTTAGTGAGTTATTATCCATGATTTGTGCATGGGTAATATACCTGTATACCTGTATCTATAAATGTTATTTTTAGCTATTTCCTAAAATTATTTGAATAATTATATAAAACTGCATTGTCAAAAAACACAATTCCAAATGTTTTGCCTAATATCAAACATGTAAATGTTCCACTAGACATTTTGTTATGCATATATAATATGAGAATCGTAAGAAATCTCAAAGATCTTCAGCTTTGTATTAGACTGGTAGTATGACAGCATCTCCAATCTTTGTCCTATACAAAAAAGACTACTTTTTTCTGCTTCCAAAAAAGCAAAGAAGTATAGTTAAGCCTGAGAATTCTTTAGCAAGCTAATGGTATGATACAATTGCAATAAAATAGATATGGGAGTTTTCATTAAATTCAAGCATTACACTGAGATTTTAAAGAAATTATTAATTCTAACCCAATTGACCATCACCCATATCTTCTATTTTCCATACTGAACTGCTTAAAAAGGTCACTGATGTATCATTTTGTATTTAAGCATTATCACTAATTCAAAGATGAATATTAAAATGTTAGTATAAAAGTTAATAATAGTTACAATAAACATATTATTTGTTTTATTAACCAATAATTTTATTAATATGATTTCATCATACAAATTTAAGCAGTAGTGATTTTTACAAAAAAGTCCATTATATTTGAGCTTTTCCTCACTATGCTACTACCACCTACTGTTAATTGTCCATACTCTTCTCAAGAGATAATTTTTGTCAATATTTTTGTATACATATTTCTGGGTTTTTGCTGTATCTACACATACACACATATGTGCATGTATCCATGAGCTGTGTTTTTTTATAGATAATAGCTTGATTATTCTTATCTCATTAAAATATATTTTGAAAGTCTTTGCATGTTACATATAGGTTAATATTTTTATTTTAATAACAATTAAATTAAATTACATTTCATGAACAGAGAATATAACAGTGATTAGGGAAGTGTGAACTATGCAATCAGAATGTTTAGGTTAGCATTTTTGCTAACCATTCACTAACTGTTTGAGTTATTAGTTATTTAACCTCACTGAGCCTGTCTTCCATACATAGAGAACATAATAGAATATTTTATACTGGTAGTCATGATCACTGAATGAATTAATTAATACATGTAAATCATTTGCATTTCAGGCTTATAGTAAATACTCATTAAACTTTAGATATTATTATGTCAAGGTAAGAATATACCATAATTCACTTAAACATTCTTAATAAGTTTCTCACAATTTTTCACATTACAAACAATTCTATAGTGAGCAGATTTGCTAACATAACCTCAGCAATTTTTATATATTAATAGAACTTCAATTGTTAGCTCAAAGCATATGTGCATTTAAATTTTTATGTCTTGTCAAATTGCTTTCTAAAATACTATTATTTCATTGATTTGTAGAACCTGTTTATATTGTAGTGATAAAAAATATCTTCATCTTATATTACCAATATTTGCTTCTGTTTTGAAACTTTTAATTTTGAGTTTATTTCTTTCCCAGTGCCCCACAGATTTTGGATTGTTGTGTCCTCACTTTTATTTGCTTCAAGGTATCTTTTGATTTCTTCCTTGATCATGTTGTTGACCCATTTATTGTTTAACAATGTTATTTAGCTTCCATGTCTTTGCATGTTTTTCAGTGTTCTTGTGATTGATTTCTAGTTTCATAGCATTGTGGTTGGAGTAAATGCTTGATATGATTCCAATCATCTTAAATTTATTGAGGCTCATTTTGTGTCCTAACATGTGTTATATCCTAGAAAACATTCCATGTGCACTTAGAAAGTATGGATATTCTTATGCTTTGGAGCGAAATGCTCTGAAGATATCAATTAATTCCATTTGATCTAGTGTACCACTTTAGTTTTTCATTTTTCCTCTATTGCTCTCCCTTGCCCCACCCACCCCATCCCCTCTTCCACCATCAATCCCCATGTTGTTGTCCATGTACATGTCCATGTGTCTTATATATTAGCTCCTTGATTAGAGCCCCCCCTTCTCTATCCTTTCTTCCTCTCCCCCAACCCCACTAGTCATCATCATTCTGCTCCTCGTTTCCATGTCTCTGATTCCATTCTGCTCTTTTGTTTGTTTTGTTCATTAGTTTCCTGTATTAAATGAGATCATATGGTATTTTTCTTTTGCTGCCTGGCTTATTTCACTAAACAAAATACTCTCCAGTTCGAACCATGCAATCACAAAAGGTAAGAATTTCTTCTTTCTTTCTGCTATGTAGTATTCCATTGTGTAAATATACCAGTTTTTGGATCCAATCATCCACTGATGGGCACTTAAGGCTGTTTCCAGCACTTGGCTATTATTAATTGTGCTGCTATGAACAAAGGGGTGAATAGGTTTTTCTGAATTGGTGCTTCAGGGTTCTTCAGGTATAGTCCTAGCAGTGGAATTGCTGGGTCATAAGGCTGTTCCATTTTAGTTTTTTTGATAAAATTCTACACTGTTTTCCACAGTGGCTGCACCAACCTGCATATCCACCAACAGTGTACTAGTGGTCCTTTTTCTCCACATCCTTGTCAGCACTTATTGCTTGCTGATTTGTTAATGATAGCCATTCTGATAGGTGTGAGATGGTATCTCACTGTGGTTTTAGTTTGCACCTCTCTGATGGCTAGTGATGTTCAGGATTCTTTCATATGCCTATGGGCTCTTTCTATATCCTCCTCAAAGAAATGTCTGTTCAGGTCCTTTGCCCATTTTTTAATTGGGTTGTCTGTCTCCCTGGTGTTGAGTCATATAACTTCTTTATATATTTTGAAGAGTAAACACTTGTCTGTGGTATCATGGGTAAATATGTTTTCCCATATGGATGTTTCCCTTTTCATTTTGCTGATGTTTTCTTTAGCTGAGCAGAAAACTTTTAGTGTGATATAATCCCATTTCTTTATTTCCCTTGCCCTAGGAGAAATATTGGTGAAAATATTGCTGCATGGGCTATTTGAAGTTTTACTATACTTTCCTCTAGGACTTTTATTGTGGCACATCTTATGTTCAAGTTTTTATCCATCTTGAGTTTATTCTGGTGTATAATGTAAGTTGTTGGTCTAGTATCATATTTTTTTGCATGTCCCTGTACAGTTCTCCCAACAGCGCTTGTTGAAGAGGCTATTTTCACTCCATTTTATGCTCCTTCCTCCTTTGTCAAATATTACTTGCCCATGGGGTCCTGGGTTTATTTCTGGGCTCTCTATTCTGTTCCATTGATGTATATATCTATTATTGTGCCAGTACCAGGCTGTTTTGATTACAATAGCTTTGTAATATAGTTTTATATCTGGTATTATGGTTCCTCCTACTTTGTTCTTCTTTTCAAGATTACTGTGGCTATTCGAGGTTATTTCTGGCTCCATATAAATTTTTAAAGTATTTGTTCTAGATCTATGAAATATGTCATTGGCATTTTAATAGGGATTGCATTAAATCTATAAGTGGTTTTGGGTGGTATGGACATTTTAATTATATTAATTCTTCTTATGCTTGAGCATGGTACATATTTCTATTCATTTGTATCTTCCTTAATTTCTTTCTTCAGTGTTCTGTAGTTTTCCAAGTACAGGTCTTTTACCTCCTTGGTTAAGTTTATTCCTAGGTACTTTATTTTTCTTTTTGCTATAGTAAATGGGATTTGTTTTCTACTTTCTTTCCCTGATATTTTATTGTTGGTGTACAAAAATGCTTTTGATTTCTGAATATTGACTTTATATCCAGCTGTTTTGCTAAATCTGCTCATTAGGTTGAGTAGTTTTTTTGGTGGAGTCTATCAGGTCTTCTATGTACACTGTCATGTCACCTGCAAATAATGACAGTTTTTACTTCCTTCTTTGCAATTTGGATGTCTTTGATTCCTTTTTCCTATATGATCATTGTGGCTAGAATTTCCAAAACTATTTTGAATTGATGGAGAGAGAGTAGATGCCTTGTCTTGTTCCTAATCTTAAGAGGAAGGCTTTCAGTTTTTGTCCATTGAGTATGATGTACTGGTTATTGGCTAGGATCCGTTCTCAGTTACTAGAGTTTTCCACAGTAACTTGACACAGGGTTCACAATGTGGAAGCTTATTTCTTCAAAGGCTATGAAAGTGTCTTTGTTACTATCTCTCTCTTTAGGATGAATGCTATCCCTTCTTGAAAGCATTATCTGATAAAGTCAGTAAAGCCCAAGAAACTTATCTTATTGATTAACTGAAAATCAAGTAATTTGTGGACCTTTATTATATATACATAATGCCATTACCTTTGCCAGCTAAGTTAACCTAATCTAGCCAAATAGCATTTAAAAATTTGTTATACCTCCTCATTCACACCAGACAAATCCAGTAAGACTAGACTTCAACCCTTAGCCTGCTGCAATGAAGTACCTCCAAATATCCACTGGGTGGCATCAGATGAAGCTTTGTAGTTAGGCCATCATCCTTGATAGGTGCTTAGGAAGTTCTGTGCTCTGTAGTCATCAGTGAAAACCACATACAGGGGATGGATTTCTACCTCTACTTAGCAGCAAGGAGACATGCAATTTTCTCCACTAAGGTGATCTTGGAACAGGCCTAGAAAAGTATTAGAACTTTCATCATTTCCCCTGAGTAATGAGACAACCTCCTTTTGTAATAAGACAGGAGGCAATATGGGGAACACTAATAATGCACTCCTTCACCTTCTAGCCAATGCAGTGTATGTGGGGGCCTATTCACAAGCCAAGAGTCCCACTCAAACCCAACAATGAAGAGGACTCTCCTGTTGGGTGCCACCAACAACCAAGTGCACAACGTGGAATTTTGCCTCTGCCTGACAATAAGGAGTAATCTCCACAATCTGACAGTGGTAAGTTATCCCTCCCTCATGTTATGAGGAGCAGTGTCAGAGGAAGCCAGCTAACAGAAAAGTTAAAGTAGATTTAGAGTTTTATATCATACTACCCCTAATGTCTAGGTTTTCTATAGAAAAATCACCCATAATACCAAAAACCAGGAGGATCTTGAACTGAATAAGAAAACACACAAGACATGCCACCATTAACAAAGATCTTAGAATCATGATAAAGATTAAAAGCAGCAATAATAATCATGCTTTAATAAACAATTATTCAGATGTATTAAAAATGGGTAGCCCTGGCTGATGGCACAGTGGATAAGGCACGGGCCTGTGAACCCAAAGGTCACTGGTTCAATTCCCACCCAGGGCACATAACCAGGTTGCAAGAAAGATCTCCAGCTAGGTCTGTGGCTGGAGACAGGTAAAAGGCAACCATACATTGATATAAATAAATAAATAAATAAAAATGGGCAAAAAAGAGTTGTAGGGAAGAAATAGAAGTCTCAACAAAGAAATCAAAAAATAGAAGATATTTTCAAAAAACAAAATGAAAATTTAGAATGAAAATAATAAGCAAACTTAGAAGATGGGCTCAACACAGAAGGGAAGGAACAGAGGAAATGATCAGTAAACTAGAAGACAGAATACAAATAACCCAATCTGAATAATAGAGATAAAATAGACTGAAAAATAATTAACATAAAGAAAGGAATATATGGTATTATGTATATATATATATATATATATGTATATACATATATATATACATACACACACATATATAACATTGTGTCAGTGGAGTTTTAAAATAAAGGAAAAATTAAGTATGAAAAAGAAATAATAGTTGAAAAAGTAACATGTTTGGCAAGAGTTATAAAACTATAAATTTTAGAGATCAGCTGAATGCTAAAAAAAAAAAAAAATACTAATAAGATTCTCACCAAGATACCTCACAGTAAAAATTCTGAAGACTAAAGACAAAAAACAAATTTTGAAAGTGGTTATAGAAAACAATGCCTTACCTATAGGAGGAAAATTCATATGACATTGAATTTCTGATTAGAAAGTATGGAAACTAGAAAAATGTGACACATGATTTTTCCAGAATCTTAAACTAAGTGAAAAGATATTTAAGAAATGAAAGAAAAATCAAGACATTTTCAGACAAAGAAAAATTACAAGTATGTTATTCTATTTACCTTGAAAGAATGCCAAAATAAAATTTATAAATAAAATAGAAAATGAATGGAATTTCAACATATTTGGAAGGAAGAACATGATATACAAAAATATGGGTACATACAGTAGGCATTCTTTCTCTTTAACCTTTTAATTATGTCTGAAATTTTAAGAAAGTAAAAACTCTGTCTGATGTGATTGTAAATGAATGTGAAGTATATATGTAAGAAAATTATAATATAAATAGAGCAAAGGAAGCTAATGTTTCTGTACTTCACACAAAGCAAATAAAATGAACACACCAGTACACTAATATAAATTATGTATACTAAATGTGATGCTTATAAAATACATGGAAAGAGCTATACAAGAGAGTAAATTTAGAAACGATAGAGATTAACAAACATAGAACTCTAGAAAATGCCTAAGAAATCCACAGAAGAAAGGATTAAGACAAAATGAAAAATAAGACATTTTTTTCCAAAGATACATCTGGTAAAGGATTGTTTATCCAAAATACTCAAAAGACTATCCAAAATTCAAAAATAGAAAAAAAAAAGTCATATTAAAAATGTCTCAAAGACCTGAATGGACAGCATACCAAAGAGGATATACAGGTTGCAAATAAGCAAATTGAAAGATGATCCACATTATATATCAACAGGGAAATGCAACTGAAAACAAGAATGAGATACCATCATACACCTATTAAAATGATCAAAATCTAGTGCTAATGAGGGAATAGAGCAACAGGAACTCTTATTCATTGCTGGCTGGAATGCATTAATAGATCAGTTACTTTGGGAATCAGTTTGGCAGTTTCTTAAAAAACTAGACATTCACCATCTGATCCAGCAGTCACACACTTTGGTTTTTTCAAAAGGAGTTGAAAACTTACATCCACACAAATATACGCACACAGATGTTTATTAGAAGCTTTATTCATACTTGCTAAAACTTGGAAGCAACCAAGATGCTCTTCAATAGGTGAACAAATAAACAAATTATAGTATAACAGACAATAAAATATTATTCAGTGCTAAAAATGAATGAGCAATCAAGCCATGAAAACACATAAAGTAAACTTAAATGGCTATTACTAAGTGAAAGAATCCAATCTTAAAAAATGTGCATCTTGAAGTGTAATCTTTTTACACTTTTCACATTTTTATTTATCATTTTCAATGTATATAATCTAGTTTTAAATATATGAGTGATTAAACTTGCATTTTCATCTTTTGTTAAATATTATAAACTTTATAAAATTTAAAAATAACTTAGTTATACAAAATTTATATTTTTTCACTACCTATTTGAGATATTAATGCTTAATTCAAAATGTCATCTTTTTACAAAATAAGTAAAAATAAAAAAAAAATTGAAGTTTACTCCATAGCCATGGGTATGAATAATAAATGCTTTAATAAATTATTTTATGCTTAAAATGTTTATTTTAAACTTACTGAGAATTCGTACTTTGTAATGCATGCACTAAATGTAAATTTTAACTTTTAAAAATAATTTTGTTGGATTTGTTTATGCAATTCTTAGTATATAAAAAAATACTCTAAATATGTATGGTTTAGTCAACATATAACTGAAATGATTTCATTAAATGAGAATTCAACTTTAGCTCCATAAACAAATATATTCATGAAAACTATCAAACATGTATTTGTAAATAATTTTGAGCAAATGAAAAGAAACTATGATTCATAATTGTTCACATACAAGACAGAAAGCCTAGATTCTTAATCAGGCAAAATTGCTATCTTGAAGATTATTCTGAGTAATACTTGACTTTTAACCACCTTCCTGTACTAAATGTGCAATGCATTTTCTAACTTCTTTAGTAGTGATCATCATGTTTCAAAGCACAAACAAGGACCATAGATAGAAAAACCTTTACCAAATAAGTTTTAATAGATATTATGGCAAAAATATTAAAAATAGACAACTTGTATTCCTTTTGGACAAACTTAAAGAATGAAATGGAAAAGTATAGTTTTATTGTTAACTTGTAAGAATAAATGAGAACACTGGATCAAAAGGCAGTTCCATTTTTGTGTTTTTTGAGGAAACTCCATACTGTTTTCCATAGTGGCTGCACCAGTCTGCATTCCCACCAACAATGCATGAGGGTTCCCTTTCCTCCACATCCTTGCCAGCACTTGTTGTTTGTTGATTTGTTAATGATGGCTATTCTGACAGGTGTGAGGTGGTATCTCCATGTGTTTTAATTTGCATCTCTCTGATGGCTAGTAATATTGAACATTCTTTCATATGCCTATGGGTCCCTTATATGTCCTCGCCAGAGAAGTCTGTTCAGGTTCTCTGACCATTTTTTAATTGGGCTGTTTGTCTCTCTGTTGTTGCGTCATATAAATAAGTTCTTTATATACTTTGGAAATTAAATCCTTATCTGAGGTATCTTTGGCAAATATGTTTTCCCTTACAGTTGGTTTCCTTTTCACTTTGCTGATGTTTTCTTTATCTGAGCAGAAACTTTTCAGTTTGATGTAGTCCCATTTGTTTATTTGTTCCTTTATTTCCTTTGCCTTTGGAGAAGGTGAAAATATTGCTGTGTGGGATATCTGAAATTTTACTTCCTATGTTTTCCTCTAGGACCTTTATGGTGGCATGGCTTATGTTTAAATGTAATATAACAATAATTAATTAATTTTAAAAAGAGTGAATGAGAACAAAGTAATGAATTATAACTAAGTTTGGGCATGTGATATTGAAAAAAGATGGCACAATGAATAATAAAAATAATTGCCTTGAAGATATTTCTCAAATTCCACAGAAACCTCTGCGGTTTAAATAGGTGAACATGACTTTATTAGAAAGTTATCAAAGAATAAAAACAAGCAGTTGTTACTTTGAGAAACATATTTCTGTTTTCTATATTCTATTTTGGTATCTTTGTTGTGGCCTTAGAGTTCTTTGGGATGATTTAGATACGGGGTAGAGGTGTAAACTAGAGAGAATCATACATATTGCATGTAGAATTTGTTCTAACTTAAAACTGTGGAATGCTTTAGAATAATTGAGCAATAAATCAATATTGTTTTTAGTATATTTGGAAAGAGAAAATACCCAATTTCCCTGAGCTGTATTTTAAATATATTTTTTTTCACAGTAATATGCATGGAAAGTATGTTGAGCAGATGAAGATTAGTTAACATCAGAATCAAACTTCAAAGGAAGCTTTGTATCTCCTTTTTTTGATCATGAACCAGTTTTATATCCGCTCCCCCTACTTTTAAGGTTGATTTCTCTGACATTTAACTATTTCTACAAAGTACCAACTAAGGGACTGTTGATTAAATCAGATTAAATAAGTTCCTTTTCAATTAGTCACTCTCTGAGATTCACTACACATAATTAAATTTAAAGTATGCTTCAGAAAGTTCTCCCAAGGAAGAAATTACATATTATTTTCTATCCAAATACAGCATGGCCTTAAGGTCAAAGTAAATTTAGAAAGAGAACATGAGATATCAGCTAGTTCTCTGTATGCACTTTTAAATTTCACAGGGCTAATAGAATTCTGGATTTTTTTTTTATTTTGATAAAGAAACATTCTTTCATTACAAAACTATGGAGTGACCAATTGTCTTGGTTTTCCCGGCACTGCCCCAATTTGAGAACAGAAAGCCCTGAACCGCCCCAAAGCTTCTGAGTTAGGAGCAAAATGGGATAGTTGATCATCTTATGTGTGGCCAAAATGGAGATATAAGAGCTGAATGACAATAAAGATGCATGGACTTATAATTGGTTGAGCAACACACTCACTGATTGTAAACATGGAGGAATTTTTTGAAGAGCATGCTGCAACAGTTTATTCTTTACCTTTCTAGCAATTACCTATATACAGTTATTGTATACATACTGATTAGAGATACATGAAGTATGTAGGTTGATGGGAGAATAATGTAAAGATAAAAATAATATGTAAAACTTAAGATCAAGATACTAAAATATAAAGCTGGCAAGATGGAGGAGGAGTAAATAGAGCTACACCAATCTCCTCCCAGGTCGCATCTGGAATTGCTTTTTTGGAGAAAGAGTCAGCTGGAGTTACCAGCAGGACACCGATCGGTGTGTGGAGAAGTCCTATAACCACGGACAGAACAGAGGAGGATGCTTCATCACATCGTGACTGGTAGGAATTGCAGAATTGCGAGAGGGCTGGCTGGGCCCCCACTGGAGGCAGTAGCTGAAGGGATGGAGCTGGGGGCTCCACCTGAGAAGAGTGAGAGCTGGTCCCCCAAGTGGGTGTCCCAGCTATAGCAACATGGCAGAGAGTAGACCAGTATCCATCTGAGAAAGGCGGAAAACTGTGGATCTTGCTGGCCTAAGTGAGCGCTGGAGATGTAGAACTACTAGGGTGACCACAGTGAAAATACATTGGCACTCACCTACCCTGGGCTCCAGCAGAGGGAGGGCAAAGAGAACTGGAGACATGTGGGGAGATTTTGAGGCTGTGGCTTGGAGGAGAGAAGAGGAGAGGCATCTGTGGGGGTCCTGGTGCTGACTCAGCCCACACCTTGGGCAGACTGCGCTGTGGCCCAGTAGCTTCCATAGGAGGGTCCTCATAGCCCCACCCACTGGGAGCAATCTGCCCTACCCAGCAGAGCCTGATCCTAGCGTCTGATCACAATTCTTTTACTTACATCTAAATAAACCTATTCTGCCCTGCCCTGTCTGAGCACAGATAAAATAGTTGGCACCTGAAGAGGTATTTCTCACTTAGCAGCACTTGGGCCTGGCAGCTGATTGCAAACTCTGACTTACAGCTGGGTCAGTCAATCAGTCCTGCACAATGGTGTGCGAGCCTGGTGGCTGACCATGGATTCATTGTTTTGCAACAGAGCCAGTCCTTCTCACTCAGCAGAGCCTGGACCTGGCAGCTGATTACAAAAACCTTTGACTTACAGCTGGGTCAGACAGTCATCCCCCACACAGTGGCAACTGAGCCTGGTGGATGATCTTGGATTCATTGGTTCACAACTGAGTTGGTTTGTCCCGCCCACTGGCCTTTGGGCCTGGAGGCTGATCACAAACTCACTGAATTACAACTGAATCTTTCAGCCTAGCCCAGTGCCCCTTAGCCTGGCAGCTGACCACAGATTCATTGGATTACAATAGAATCTTGCAATTGAGCCCAGTGGCTCCTGAGCCTGGCTGCTGATGACAGATTCACTGATTTTCATCTGAATCTGTCCCATCAGGCTGCACCTGAGCTGGTGGCTGATCCATTGCATTACAATTGAACCTCTCTGTCTACCTCAGGGGGGCCAGAGTTTGGTAGCTGATTTATTGATTTACAACTGAATCAGTCTGTAACCCTCAGCAGCATCTGAACCTGATGGTGGATTACAGATTGATAGGATTACAACTAAATTAAACCTTCCAGCCTAGCAGTTCCTTAGCCTGGCAGCTGATCACAGTCTGATTGGATTACAACAAAACCTAAAAATGGGGAGAAAAAGAAACAGTCCATCACCAAAAGGAAAGGAGGAATCCTCAGAAAGATCACTAGATGAAACAGAGGCAAACACAGTATCAGATATGGAATTCAAAAGAATGATGATAGAGAAGCTCAATGAGCTTTGCCAACTCAAAGAAAATTACAAACAATCCAGGGGAACTATAAAGAACTCCAGGGAAGCTACAAGGAACTAACTGAGAACTACACCAGAGCATTAAAAAGGACATAGAAACTATCAGTAAGAGCCAGGAAGAAATTAAGAATACAATTTCTGAATTGATGAATACAGTAGAAGGAAACAACAGCAGGCTAGAGGAAGCAGAGGATTGGATCAGCAAGCTGGAGGACAACCTAGAAAAATATTCCAAGACAGTGCAACAGAATGAAAAAAGGCTGAACAAGAATTAAGAGATTTTAAGAGAGCTGCAGGACAACATGAAACGTAATAACATCCGTATTATAAGGATACAAGAAGGAGAAGAGAAACAAGGAATGGAAAAGCTGTTGAAAAAGGAATGACAGAAAACTTAGCTAACATGATGAGTGAAAATGTTACTCAAGTTCAGGAAGCACAGAGGGTCCCAATGAGGATGAACCCAAACAGACCCACTCCAAGACACATTATAATTAAAATGGCAAATTTCAAAGACAAAGAGGGAATCCTAAAAGCATCAAGAGAGAAATAGCAAATAACATATAAGGGGGCTCCAATAAGGCTATCAAAAGATTATTCAACAGAAGTAGTATAAACTAGAAGGTAATGCCAAAAAATATTCCAAGTAATGAGAAACAAAGGCCTGCAACCAAGAATACTTTACCTAGCAAGGCTCTCATTGAGAATGGAAGGAGAAATAAAGAGTTTCCCAGACAAAAGAAGACTAAAAGAATACATCTCTACCAAACCAGCATTGCAAGAAATGCTAAAGGGTATGCTTTTAAAAAAATTAACAGAGAGAAACAGAGAGGAACACAGGTACAAAGGGGAAAAATGGCAATAAATAAGTATCAACCAATAGTAACCTTAAATGTAAACAGATTAAATGTGCCAATCAAAAGACATAGGGTAGCTGAGTGGATAAGAAAACATGACCTACATATATGCTGTCTTCAAAAGACTCACCTCAGAACAAAAGATCAACACAGATTGAAAGTGAAAGGATAAAAAAATATAAATCAAGCAAATGGACATGAAACAAAGGCTGGAGTAGCAATATTTATTTCAGACAAAATAGATTTTACCATGAAGGCCATAAAAAGAGACAAATAAGGACATTTCATAATACTTAAGGGAACAATCCATCAAGAAGATATAATTCTGGTAAATGTGTACACACCCAACATAGGAGCTCGCAAATATATAAGGAAAATCTTGGAAGACTTCAAGTAGGATATAGACAGCAATAAACTCATAGTAGGGAATTTTAATACCCCATTATCAATAATGGACAGAACTTTGAAACAAAAAAACAACAAGGTATTGTGGCATTGAACACACTATAAATGAAATGGACCTAACTGATATATACAGAACCTTTCACCCCAAAGAAGCAAAATACACATTCTTTTCAAATGCACATGGAACATTCTCAAAGATAGACCACATGGTAGGTCACAAGACAAGCCTCCACAAATACAGGAAAATTGAAGTCATACCAACCATCTCCTCAGAATACAATGGATTGAAACTAAAAACCAACCTAAAGGGAAAAAACCAAAAATGCTCTAACTCATGGAGACTGAATAACACCTGTTTAAGTAATGAGTGGGTTAACAATGAGATCAAAGATGAAATCAAAAAGTTTCTGGACACAAATGACAATGAATACACAACAGCCCAAAACCTATGGGACACAGCAAAGGTAGTCCTCAGAGGGAAATTTATAGCAATACAGGCCTACCTAAGAAGGTCACAAGAAGTTTATAAAAACAACCTAACCATAAAGCTGCAAGAACTAGAGGAGCAACAGGAAACAAAGTCCAGAGCAAGTAGAAGGAAGGAAGTCATCAAGATCAGAGCAGAACTAAATAACTTAGAGACTCAAACTACGATTCCAAGAATCAACAAGTCCAGGAGCTGGTTCTTTGGAAAGGTAAACAAAATTGACAAGCCTTTAACCAGACTCATCAAGAAAAAGAGAGAGAGGACCCAAATAAACAGAATCAGAACTGACAGAGGATAAATCACAACTGACACTTCAGAAATACAAAGGATTATAAGAAATTACTGCAAACAACTCTATGACAAGAAAAATGACAACCTGGGTGAAATGGACACATTTCTGGAAATGCATAATGTACCAAAACCGAATCAAGAAGAAGCAGAAAACCTGAATAGGCCAATAACAACTAGTGAAATTGAAGAAGTAAACCAAATTCTCCAAAAGCATGAGCCCTGGACCAGAGGTCTACACAGGTGAATTCTACCAAACATTTAAAGAAAAACTAACTCATATCCTTCTCAACCTATACCAAAAAATCCAGGAAGTGGAAAGACTTCCAAACTCTTTCTATGAGGCCAATATTATTCTAATCCCAAAACCAGGTGAAGACACAACTAAGAAAGAAAACTATAGGCCAATATCTCTATCTCTGATGAACATAGATGCTAAGATTCTCAACACAATATTGGTCAACCTGATCCAGCAATACATTCAAAAGATCATACACCATGATCAAGTGGGTTTTATCCCAGGGATGCAAGGATGGTACAATATTCTCAAATCAATAAATGTAATACACCATATCAGCAAAAGGAAAGACAAAAGCCATATGCTTATATCAATAGATGCTGAAAATGCATTTGATAAAGTACAGCCACCATTTATGATAAAAACCCTGAGCAAAATGGGGATAGAAGGAGCATACTTCAACATCATAAAGACCATATATGAGAAACCTGAAGCCAACATCATACTCAACAGGCAAAACCTAAAAGCTTTCCCCCCTAAGATCAGGTATAAGACAAGGCTGTCCACTTTCTCCACTTCTGTTCAACATTGTTTTGGAAGTTCTAGTCATAACTATCAGAGAAGAAAAATGAATCAAAGGTATCCAAATTGGAAAGGAGGAAGTCAAACTGTCATTATTTGCAGATGATATGATAGTGTACATACTAAACCCGACAGACTCCACCAAAAACTTACTTGACCTAATAAGCAAATTTAGCAAACTAGCTGGATATAAAGTCAATAACCAGAAATCAAAAGCATTTTTGTATACCAATAATGAAACATCAGAGATAGAAGCTAGAAAACAAATCCCATTTACCATAGCAACAAGAAAAATAAAGTACCTAGGAATCAACTTAACTAAGGAGGTAAAAGACCTGTACTCAGAAATCTACAGAACACTGAAGGAAGAAATGAAGGAAGATATAATAAATGGAAGGATATACCATGTTCATGGATGGGAACAATTAGCATCATTAAAATGTTCATACTACCCAAAGCAATCTATAGACTTAATGCAATCCCAATTCAAATACCAATGACATACTTCACAGAGATAGAAAATACACTTCACAAATTTATATGGAGCCAAAAATGCCCACAACTAGCCTCAGCAATCTTGAGAAAGAAGAACAAGGTAGGAGGAATCACAATACTAGGCATCAAACTATACTACAGGGCTACTATAATCAAAAAAAGTCTGGTACTGGCATAAGAATAGTAATATAGATCAATGTAATAGAATAGAAAGTCCAGAAATAAACCCAGGACTCTATGGTCAATTAATATTCAACAAAGGGGGAAGGAACATAAAATGGCATAAAAACAGTCTCTTCAACAAGTGGTGTTGGAAGAACTGGACAGCAACATGCAAAAAATAAAACTAGACCACCAACTTACACATACTCCAGAATAAACTCAAAATGGATAAAGGACTTAAATATAAGCAGTGCCATCATAAAGGACCTGGAGAAAAATATAGGTAGTAAAATTTTAGATATCCTATGCAGAAATATGTTTACTGATACTTCGCCAAGGGCAAAGGAAATAAAAGAACAAATAAACAAATGGGACTATATCAAACTAAGAAGTTTCTGTTCAGCTAAAGAAAACACCAGCAAAATTAAAAGGGAACCAACTCTATGGGAAAACATATTTGTCAATGATACCTCAGACAGGGGTTTTATATCCAAAATATATAAAGACCTTATGCAGCTCAACACCAGGGAGACAGACAGCCCAATTAAAAAATGGGCAAAGGACCTGAACAGACAATTCTCTGAGGAGAATTGAAATACAAAGGGCCCAGAGGCATATAAAGAATGCTCAATATCACTAGTCATCAGAAACATGCAAATGAAAACCACAATAAGATACCACTTCACACCTGTCAGAATGGCAGTCATCAACAAATCAACAAACAAGTGTTGGTGAGGGTGTGTGGAAAAGGGAACCCTGGTGTACTATTGGTGGGAATTCAGGCTGGTGCAGCCACTATGGAAATCAGTATGGAGTTTCCTTTAAAAACTAAAAATGGAACTGCCTTTTGATCCAGCAATTCCACTACTTGGACTATACTCAAAGTACCCTGAAACACCAATTCATAAGAGCCTATGTACACCTATGTTCATAGCAGCACAATTTACAATAGCCAAGTGCTGGAAACAGCCTAAATGCCCATCAGTGGATGATTGAATCAAAAACTTTGGTACATTTACACAATGGAATACTACACAGCAGAAAGAAAGAAGGAACTCCTAACCTTTGCAACAAGATGGATGGAATTGGAGAGTATTATGCTTAGTGAAATATGCCAGTCAGTGAAAGACAAATATCATATGATCTCACCCATTACAGGACAATAATGAACAAAAGAAACAGCAAGCAAAACAGAACCACATACATGAATACAATGAATAGGCCTTCAGTGGGCCAGGGGGAGGGGGAGGAGGAGAAGGAGGCAAAGAGGGAGAGCACTTTATTTAAGAAACTAGTATGGAAGAACCATGGACATGGATAACAATTGGGATTGACTTTGGTGGGGAGTGGGTCGGTGGGGAAGGAGACAGAGGGGAGTAAGAAAGGGATGGGTATAATACAACAACAATAAAATTAAATTAAAAAAATTCTAAAATATTTTCTTTATACCATTTGTTTTTTGTTTTTTGTTTTTAAGATTTTATTTATCTGTTTATTTATAATGTATTTTTTATTGTTGTTATATTACATTCATCTCATGTGTCCCCCTCTGCTCTCCCCTTCCCCACCCTCCTCATCTCCCCGCAAAAGTCAGTCCCACATGTTGTTTGTGTCCATGGGTCATCAATGCTAGTTCCTTTACTAAACTGCTCCCCTTCTTTGAGGGGAAAGAAGGGAGAAAGAGAGGGAGAGAAACATCAATGTGTGAAACATACACCCCCCAACTTGTGACCCGGCCCACAACCCAGGTATGTGCCTGAATGGAATCAAACGGGTGACCTTTTCGTTCACAGGCCAGCTTTCAATCCACTGAGCCACAATAGTCAGGGCTATGCCCATTATTAATAGATTATCAATATAAATTTTTAAAAAATTAAAGTTCCACAGTGACATTTGTAATAAGTATGTCAAAGTTTGAGAATGAGCAGAGTCCACAACCTACATTCAGAAATGTTCTGACCTGTCTCATAAATCAGTCAAGTGTCCTCCAATTCAGTTAATTTGCATGTCCACTGGCAGGTCTGGGTACATTTTAAAGGAAAAGAGTTTTTGCAGTAAGCTTAAGTCAGTTACAAAACTTCGGTTATCAGTTTGAATGTGTTTCTGAGAAGCAAATATTGTTTGTCAATTGAATTTGTTTCCTACATGGTATCACTGGCATAAATCCTATGGAGGGGTGCTACTGTGGGTGGAGTGGCTTTACATAAAATTGGTAAAATTTATCTTCTAAAGCACATTATAAAAAAGAGATTACAAATTGGAGTCTGCCAGGGTAAATCTAGCCACAAATAGGTTGTTTGGCATACACACACACACACACACACACACACACACACACACCCCTGCAGTGATGCCTTAGTTTTGTAAAACTTCATCCTGATAAGAAGACACTTTTGAGGACCATAGAGTTGGAAGGATGTCCTGAACCTGATACACAACATTCCTGAAAAAGCAAACTAGTCTAACCAGTTTTAATTATTTTCTAAATATTAAAAAATTCTAACCTAAATACAGCTTATATTAACAGATTATGTAATACTTCCCCATATTTAAAATTCAGTTTTCTCAGAAACAATTAATAGTTTCACTTTAGAAAAGACTTGGTCTCTAAAGTCTTAGAGATACATGATCACTGGAGTATTATTTACAACTTAGGAATGGGTCATGAGTGTTCTTTTATGACACTAAGATAATAGAACATTTGCAGATTGATTAAATAAACAAAAGGGAAAGGTGGTTGGTGATGAAACATATCTTTATTTTGATCATCATGGTTGCATGAATGTATGGATATGAGAAAATTATATTGAAGTACAAGCACACATACACACATATACAAATGAGGGTCTGTACAAGTAGTAAATTATAAATAAGCTTTGTGGATTCTACTAGTGTCAATTCCTAGGTTTTAATATGCTTTATAGTTACGCAAGATGTTTGCATCAAGAAATCTGGATGACGATTACATGAAGTCTCCCTGTACTTGTTTGCAACTTGCTGTAAACCTATAGTTTTTTAAACATTTAAACATATATACACACACACATACATACATATGTATACATATTATGTTAAATGCCATGTTGTAGAAAAATATTGAAATAGAAATTGATGTATTACTTCTTCTATTCACCTGGTTATTAAATTTTCCACCATATTGTATAGGTCTCTCAGCCTCCATTGAAACTCTACAGTGAGAACTGAACAAACCACCACAAAAACAAGAAAGAAAATACACAACATCTTAACTAGTAATTAAAAATACACTGTTCTAAATGAGAGAATGAGTAGGCATTTTTATAGAATACATTATTTTTATTGAAAACTGGATAATAGATATTACAAGTTTAGTGGGAGGATCATATGGCTGAGAAAATAGAGACCCAGGAAGAGTAAGTGTCCACTAATCAAATGATTTTAGTGGTCCTCATCAAGATGCCACATAAAAATGGACCTAATTCCTTGTTACCATTTTTATTACTGTCTGTTAAATATCCACTATCAATGACAGGAGTTATGCTGTTTTTTTTTTCCCCTCTAACACTGCTTAATCTCCTGAGTTTCAAATGATAGACTCTACATTGATAATAGCTATTTCTGCAGCCTGGGGCACACACAATAACCCTGAATAATAGAGGTATTCAGACAGAGCTCTTGAAAAAATATTGGTGATGTTAGAGGAATGGAAAGCATTAAAAATTCCAAAGTGAACCTTTATCCGAGCACATCCAGAATGAAACTAACATGAGATTCTCTCATGACCTCTTTACAACACTGCAACATATCACATATTTAAAAAAAATAATTCTTGAAGGACTATCCACCTGCCAGGCACTGTTCTATTCACTGACAATAATCCCTGCTCTAATGGAGTTTATATTCTAATGCTCATGGGCACACACACATGTGTGCCTGTGTGTGGTGCAGCACAGGAGGGCTGAGAGACCATGAATAATCACATAAGTAAAGTACATAGTATATTAGATCATGATAAATATTCAGAAAAATTAAACAGTTAAGGGGACAAAATATTTGGGACATGGTAAAAAGTCAAGTTTAATTCATAGGCTTACATAATAACGTGATCTGAATAGGCCTTCTGTTTTGAGAAGTCAATTTTATGTAAAAAAATGAAGGTGAGGGAATGAAAACACATTCATCTTTGGAAAGCGTATTTCACATGCAGCAAGTGCAAAAGCGTTGAAAGGTTTGTCTGGTGGGTTGCACATACAGTTAGGAAACCACTGTGATACCATCAAAGTAATGAGGGGGACAGTAGTAAAAGATGGAGTCAGAAAGATAATGGGGGGTTTGTGAAGTTAATTATCTCCATTCAAATCTAGCTTCCAGAGCAGACAAAAAGTATCTATAAATATGTATCACTTTGAGAATTCAGTTGCTAACTCACAGCAGAACCAGAGAAACACTCCTAGTGTTCCATCTCATTTTATCCAGCTTTCCAGTAAGCCAAGTTACAAGAATGATACGATATTCTTCAGTTATATTTAGTTCCTTTTAAATCTAGTATTTTTAATTTCTTCTATAATGTAGTCAGCAGCCAGCTTCTTCACATGCTACCATGCTGAGCCAACTAATTTCAGCTAAGAGAAATTGCTTCTCTAAAAAGGTTTTACTACATGTGCTTCCAGATTGTAAAAATAAGTGATTTAGATAAAATTTACAGAACAGCAAGAAATTATGCTTATTATCCAGAATGAAAAAAAAGTGAATGATCTCTGTTTACAGATGGCATGATCTTGTGCATGGAAAACCCTAAGGAGTACACTGAAAACTTGTAATTTAATAAATAAATTCAGAAAAATTGCAGGGTATAGGATCAATGTACAAAATCAACGTCATTTCTATACCCAGACCACCATGCCAGCAGTGACCTCCATAGATTTGCATTTTGTGTCATTTTACATTGTAGTCAAGGTGATCATGGGTAGTTGAGAGGTTGAGTGGTGCCTTCAGGGAATAGTGGCCCCTGGCTAGGACGCTTAGTCAGTGTGTGATTGTTGAGCCTGCTTTGCACCCTGAATCTCTTGTCCTCTGCCATGCATACCCACCTTAGTTTTGCTTTCCCTTCTCCCACAGGTTGGTCTCATGCCCCACTCCCTCCATTGCATCAGTGGGGCCTTAATGCTTCTAGAATTGGGTGAAGAGGTGGTGAAATGGGGTAGGTCCGAGCAGAAATCAATGGAAAGCAAGGGACCCCAATTTGGGCAGGGGCTTCCCAAATCCAGCACAAAGAATGCTTCACCTCTTGACAGAAAAGGCAGGGGGCAGAAAGGGTGCCAAGGCAGTAGATTAAAGCAGCCTACCTTCTGTGAAGGGAGGGGCTGCCTGAAAAAGGGGAATTGCCTGAGGCAAGAGGCTATTCTAAATACAATGCAGTTGGCAAGAGCAGAAACTGAGAAATCTGGGGATTGAAACCAGAACTGGGGCTTAATAGCCCACAATCTTGGGGATACTAGCTCCTGACACAAGATACACAGTGCTTGCTGGCCCTTGTGTGAGCTGTGGGGGATGGACATCCTGCCCAGGGTGACTAGAGACTTCTGCCCAGGTCCCCAGTAAAGGGGCAAAAACAAACACGACCCTTGGTTAAAAAGCTGGACACTCCTACTGGCTTCTGAGCATATGTGATTCCAGGAAAGAGGACTTTTTAAACAAGATAGGGGGAGAAACTCTCCCTGGCTTTTGTCACTGAGTGCAGGATCTTGGCTCTTCACTTCTGTGGAGCTTAGGCTTGGGGTTTGGTCGCCCATGTACTTGGACACTTTGAGTCTCTGGCCCTTTCTCCCCACACAGATGTGAACACTAGTGGGACCATGAAGGTGTTGGACCCACTAGGGGCTCAGACCCCACCAACAATGAGAGCCTGCTCATGGAGGCAGGGTCTCACACTGGAATGCATACCTCCTTGGGCTCCAGCCTCTGGGACCCCACGATTCAGTACAATATGGCACTTGGATCTTGGACTGCTACATGGAGACTGAGAGGGTTTAACCTAGATCTTGAAAGAAAGAACTGCTGCGAGAAGATGGTGATTCTGGAACCTACCAGTACATGTTCCAGGGAGGATGCAGATCTATTTTCATGGCAGGCTTAAAGAACTTCTAGATGTAGTTTTATCTTGTAATTTAGTGGGGAGAAAGAGAAGGTCTGGGTATTGTGGTAAAGAGGGTCTTAGGGCAGGAGTGCTCTCAACAGCCTCCATCCCCCCAAATTTGAACCCTATTAATAAAAACTTGTTTCCTTCAACACAAATATTTGGGTTATGTGTTAGGGTGACAAACAGCCAAACCCCATGCTGCATGGTTATAGTTGCTCCTTCAAAACTCATAGGTCCTGCACCCTCGTCCAGCTGCCCATGGTTCTAACTGTGACACACTAGCCTAAGGTCCTTCTGTGTGCAGTGAGCTAACAAGGACCCTCAGATAGTAGCCTGTCTTGGAAACAATGCCATGTACTTCACTCATCTGCCCAGGCAACTCCAAAGAGATTGAAAAGATAATTTTTTTTCAAGTTCCAAAAGATGAAGGGATTCTGTTTGGGAAGATGGAAAGTTCTGGAGGTGGATGTGGTAATGGCGGCACCACAAGGTGAATGTGTTTAATGCACTGAACTGTGCACTTAAACACATTCTCACTGCTAGGCCTATATCCGATGAATCCTGAAACACCAATTCAGAAGAACCTACCCACCCCTATGTTCATAGCAGTGCTATCACAATAGCCAGGTGCTGGAAACAGCCCAAGTGTTCATCAGTGGATGAATGGATCAAAAAATGGTGGTACATTTACACAATGAAATATTACACAGCAGAAAGAAGGAACTCCTATCTTTTGCAACAACATGGATGGAACTGGAGAGTATTATGCTTAGTGAAATAAGCCAGGTGGCAAAAGACAAATACTACATGATCTCACCTAATAAAGGAAAGTAATGAACAAAATAAACAGATGAGTAGAATGGAACCACAGACATGGAAACAAGGAACAGGCTGAAGGTGACCAGAGGGGTGGAAGAGGGGAAGAGGAGGGGAAAGAAGAGGAAGGATTTAGTCAAGGAACTAGTATGAATGACCCATGGACATGGACAATGGGGAGATTGACTGTGGAAGAGAGAATGGGGTGGGTGGGGGTGGGAAGAGCAATGGGAGAAATGTGAAACAACTATAGTACAACAATCAAGTTTTAAAAATGGTTATAGTGGTAAATTTTCTGCTATGTATATTTTATGGATAAAAATATTTTTATGAAAAAATATATAGTGAAGGAAATCTCACAGGAGAATAACAGTATTTGTTTTGTAGAAGCCTGTGCCCTTAACCCAGGTGTGATTTCTTTATAATCATTCTATCTCAGGTTGAGAATATTCCCTTTTATTCCTGGTGTGTGTAATAATATTATGAAATTTTGATATTTTGTCAAATGTTTTTTCTCCATCTATTGAGGTGACTTATGAGGCTTATCTCTTTTATTTTATTAATAAGATATAATACACTGATTGTTTGTTGAATCAAACTTCCATATCTGGAATAAATCCCACTTGGTTGTGTATAATTTTTTATGTTACTGAATTTAATATATTAAAATTTTTGAGAAAATTTACCAATATTCATAACATATTGGCCTGTAGTTTTCTTTTTTGTGATGCCATTGCCTGTTTTAGGCCTCACAAAAGGATTTGGAAATTGTTTATTTCTCCATTTGGGGGGAAGAGTTTGTGAGAAGCATCAGTTAATTCTTCCTTGCACATTTACTAATGAAGCAATTGTACTGGGGGCATGGAGGCATAGCTGCCATATTAAATTAAAAATCTGCAATTATGGCTTGCTGAATGAGGAGTCAAAAGCCACCACACAGGACTGTCAGATAGTTTCCTCAGCACCCCAGCTCCCTCTTTGAGGAAGTGAAAACAGTTGTTTTGATTGGAGGCACTGTTTCAATACACTCACTCAAAGAAAATAAACCCACAAAATTTATTACTTATAGATCCCAGAACAGGAGGGGTAGGTGCAAAGAATCAGGGCAAGAGTAAACCTACATTCCAGGAGTGAACAGGAGATAGAAATTAGTATCTTAAACATAAGGTATTTAGGACACAGGTCACTAACTTTTCAAGGGCTCAACTTTAAGTAGTTACTTAAAAGGTGTCCCAAGTAAAGCAAAGCAGGTTCTTGTGGCAAGAATCCAAAACTCAAGCACCTACCCAAATGTTCAAACTTTGTGTGTGAGCAGGGTTGTCATATAGTAAGATGCCTAGACAGCAACTCAAAATAGCTGCTATCTCATCACAGCCATTTTTAATTTATGGATTTTTAAAAAATTACTAATTTAATATTTTTGTTTTTATGGATCACTTCATATTTTCCATTCCTGGAGTCAGGTTGGATAATTTGTGTCTCAGAATTTTCCTATGACATTTAAATTATCTATATTTTTGGAATACAGTTCATAGTACTCTATTACTATTTGTTTCTTTAACTGGTGGCTCAGTGGATAGGCGCTGGCCTGTGAACCCAAAGGTTGCTGTTTGAATTTCCAGTCAGGGCACATAACCAGGTTGCAAGCCAGGTCTTTAGCCAGGTCCGTAGCTGGAGGCAGGTGGGAAGCAACCATACATTGATCTCTCTCTCTCTCTCTCTCTCTCTCTCTCTCTCTCTCTCTCTCTCTCTCTCTCTCTGCCTCCCTCCCTACCCCTCTCTCTGAAAATAATTTTAAAAATCAATCTTTAAAAAAAGATTAGCACAATAGTAATATCCTCATATCCCCTCTTTCAATTCTGGTTTTAGGAATTTAGTAATTTGAGTCATTTTTTCCCCCTGAGAAGTCTATGTAAAGTGTGTTAGTTTTGTTGATCTGTTGAATGAACCACCTTTTGCTTTTATTGATTTTCTCTATTTTCTATTTTATTCTTTCCCATTCCAGTATTTATTTTCTTTCTTCTGCTTGCCCTTGGTTATACTTTATTTTCTTTTTCTAGTTTGTTAAGATGGAAGTATAGGATGTTTATTTGACATATTTCTTCTTTTTCACATGTTTACAATAATAAATTTTGATCTATGTATTTTTTTAGCTATATTATTTAATTTTGGGGTTGTTGTATTATTATTTTCATTTACCTGAAAGTATCTTCTAATATTTTTGTGATTTGGTTTTTTTGTTTTATTTTACTAATTACTTAGGGATAGTATATTTAATTTAGACTTATTTGCCTATTTTTGTTGTTGATTTGTAATTTACTTTCATTGTAGTTGGAGAATAACGTCTTTTACTTCAAATTATTTTTATTTTGGAGGGCTTATTTATGGCCTAACATGTCTACTCTAAAGAAAGGTCCATGTGATCTTGAGAAGCATGTGTATATATACTTCTGTTATTCAGGGGAGCATTCCATAAACATCTATTGGGATCAATTGATTTTAATGTTGTTCAAGTCTTCTATTACCTTGTGTGTCAACCTAGCTTTTCTGTTCGTTATTGTAAATATGTTAATGGAGCCTTCAACTATTATGGTTTAAGGGTCTATTTAACTCTTCAGTTCAGTCAGTTTGTTGCTTTATGTATTTGTAGACTCTGTTGTTAGATAATATATGTTTATAAACATATTTTCCTGGTGGATTGACTCTCACTATATAATGTGTTTCATTTTCTGCAAAAAAACATTTTTTTATTATAAAGCCTACTTTGGTATTAGTTTAGCCACTGCATTAATTAAAGCCTGAATTGTATATATCCTTTTATTTTTTAATTTATTTTTTATTGTTGTTCTATTACAGTTCCAATTTTCCTCCTACTTATATTCTTTTATTATGTTTTTTTGACATATTCTTTACATTTCTGTTTCTTTCCTCATATAGTTGGAATATTTCTATTCATCCATTCTATCAATACCTAACTGGAGTGAATATTCAGCTTATATTTAATATAATTATTACTAAGGTAGGAATTACCTTTGCCAGTTTTTTACATTTTCTATATGTCTGAAATCCTTTGTTTCTCCATTACTGTATTCTGAGCCCTTTTTTTAAAAAAATTTTATTCTTGTTGTATTACATCCATCCCCTTTTTGCTCCCCTCTGTCCCCCTCCCCACCCACCCATTCCCCGCAAAGTCAATCCCACCTGTTGTCCATGTCCATGGTTCCTTTATACTAGGTTCTTGTCTAAGCTGCTCCCCTTCTTTGCCTCTACCTCTCCCTCCCCCCTACCCTGTTACCCTGACCACTGAAGGCCTATTCCTTGTATTCATATACTTGGTTCTGTTTTGCTTGTTGTTAGTTTTGCTCATTATTCTCCCGTAATGGGTGAGATCATATGATATTTGTCCTTCACTGACTGGCTTATTTCACTAAGCATAATACTCTCCAGTTCCATCCATGTTGTTGCAAAGGGTACAAGTTCCTTCTTTCTTTCTGCTATATAGAATTCCATTGTGTAAACATACCAAAGTTTTTTAATCCAATCATCCACTGATGGGCACTTAGGCTGTTTCCAGCACTTGGCTATTATAAATAGTGCCGCTATGAACATAGGTGTGCATTGGTCCTTATGAATTGGTGTTTCAGGATTCTTTGGGTGTAGTCCAAGTAGTGGAATTGCTGGATCAAAAGGCAGTTCCATTTTGAGTTTTTTAAGGAAACCCCATACTGTTTTCCACAGTGGCTGCACCAGCCTACATTCCCACCAACAGTGTATGAGGGTTCCCTTTACCCCGCATCCTCGCCAACACTTGTTGTTTGTTGATTTGCTGATGATTGCCATTCTGACAGGTGTGAGGTGGTATCTTAATGCAGTTTTAATTTGCATCTCTCTGACAACTAGCGATGTTGAGCATTCTTTCATATGCCTCTGGGCCCTTTGTATATCTTCCTCAGTGAGTGGTCTGTTCAGGTCCTTTGCCCATTTTTTAATTGGGCTGTCTGTCTCCCTGGTGTTGAGTCGCATTAGTTCTTTATATATTTTGGAGATCAGACCCTTGTCTGAGGTATCATTGGCAATTATGTTTTCCCATACAGTTGGTT
>PVIW01010163.1:0-46239 GCA_004026585.1 Noctilio leporinus
CTCCCCGCAACCCCGTTCCCCCTGACCACTGAAGGCCTATTCCTTGTATTCATATACTTGGTTCTGTTTTGCTTGTTGTTAGTTTTGCTCATTATTGTCCCGTAATGGGTGAGATCATATGATATTTGTCCTTCACTGACTGGCTTATTTCACTAAGCATAATACTCTCCAGTTCCATCCATGTTGTTGCAAAGGGTACTACTTCTTTTTATAGACAAACAACTGTGTGTGTGTGTGTGCCCACAAGTACACCAGCAAAGGTCTGGAAGGATCCACCAAGCTATTCACCTGGCTCTCCAGGAGAAGGGGCTGGTAGAAGGGAGATTACTGCTGCTTACTCCACCTCCTTCTTAGTGGTATCAATTCTTTTTGATAAGGATGCCCTTATTTACTGAGTAACGAGAGTTGCCTTGGAAAGAGATACATATTTAAAAGCATGGCTGAGCTCCCAGTTTCAGGCAAAGGTTCTCTAAGTGGAGGCCCATGTGGCACTGAAGCAGGACCTGTGTCTAAGCTAACACCTCTGGTGGGTGAGCAATGTCTGGGGCTGGAACCACAGCACCACTTGCAGGGGCTGAATTCAGTCTGAGTTTGAATCCTGACACTTAGAGAACCTGGACAACTCCCTCAATCTCTGAGCCTCATTCCCCTTTTATAATATGAAACTAATCCTTCCTAACTGCACGGAGCTGCAATCAACCAATGAGCCAGAAAGGTAGATTGAAGCCTGACAGTGGGCATACAGACTTGATCTTTGTCCTTAACTGGCATTCTGTGCTGGTGCACCATCTTGTTGGAAGAGAAAATGACATCCATTTGTGACTTACTTCATCCACAGTACAACTACTTCTCTCAAAATGTCAAGATAAACATCAGAAGTCACCTTCAAGCCTTGTGAAAACAAATGCGGGGACATGATATCTCCTTCATTGTTGACAACACCTAACACCATCACTGTAGCAGGAAATTTCATTTTCATGACAATTGGGACTTTATTAAGATTCTCACAGAGCCACCAGTTGTTTCTTCTGTTGACTATTTGGTCTTGCTGACAATTCTTTGCATTGGAGAAGGAAATAAGAGGGTTTTTTCCTTTGGGATTTTTCCATTTCGTTAGCAGTTTTTTTGTTCAAAGCACCTTTCCTTTGTGTGCTGTGTCATAAACTGGCCTTTTACGATCTGTGTCTGATATCTTCAGCAATAATCGGACCCGTTGCATCCGACACCTGCTATGGATATGGAGCACATTGACTTTCCTGGATCTTCACTGATGATCTCCTGGATTCTGTGTACAATACCTAGACTTGCGCGATCCTTGCGTACCTTATGCATTTTCCTTGTTGGTGTGGCGACATCAGGATCAGCATCATACACTTTCTTCATGTTGTCAACTGTATGTAAAGGGATGTTATTAAAGTCCGCAATTTCCTTAGCAGTTCACCCTGCACGCAGTCCAGAAATGATGGTTGCTCTAACATCATATTCCTTTGACATGATGGTTGCTCTAAGAACTTAATACTTTATATCTGAAACAATGATGTTAAGTCTTAACTTAGAAACATAGTTTTTCAAAACTAATAAAAGCACATGAAATAAGGAGATGCAAAGTTATTGCTACTTTATCTTGTGCACCCTGTATATTTCCTTGCTCTGTCAGCCAAAGAAGGCCTAGAAACAACATCACCCCATAACAACACTGTTCTCCGATGAAAGGACCCAAGGCTCCTAGTAGAAATAGCTGATTCTAGGTCTAGCCCAGGAAATATACAAGATGAACCTGGAGCATCTCATAGGGCCTGAAAATAAGTAAGAGCTCAAAAACTTACATGACTGGGAAGAGGGTGGGGTCAAAGGGTCACAGGAATCAGCTATTAACAGCTCCCAATGGCCAGAACTGAAACAACTTGAGCAATGAAATGGTATTGGATTATGGAAGTATGAAATTTCTATGAGTCTATGCTGACATAAATATATGATTAAATAAGTAAATGATGGAAAAAAGACAAACATCCAGTGCAGAAAAATTTCAAATACCTTACATACACTCGCTGCTCTCAGGGAGGTGGATTGTAACTTCCCATCTCTTAAAAGTGGGCTGTGTGGAGTGACTTCTTCCCAAAGACTATTATATAAAATGGAGGAATTAAAGGAGCAATTCTACAGCAGAGAAACCTGATAAACACACCTCAGCCACGTGATCAAGGTCAACATCATTCATGATAAGTTGTTTTGAGAGCACACGTCCGTGATAAAAGGTGAGAATGGCCCTTCACCTCTGTCATCTTCCTCCCCAAACACCCACCCCCTAGCAAACAGCAGTGGACCAGCGTTGGTTTCTTAGCTGTGACAAATGTGCCATGGTGACGTAAAATCCTAACATGGGGGAAAGTGGGTGAGAGACATGGGAACCCTATATAACCAACTTTTCAACTGTTCCCAAAAGAAAAAGTTTATTAAAGAAAAAAATAACCACAGCTGAATGAGATAGTGAGACACAGCAAATATTCAGATAATACAGTAATGGGTATTATTATTTTTCACTATTTTTTTTATGATCATGGAAATAACATTCAGCAATGCCTTGGCCCTTAGGTAAAAATTTTCAAATGATACCGAAATGAATAAAATAGAAAGTGAAACCTTCCATAATTCCACTGTGCACTGCTAAGTCAACATATTATATTCTGACTCTTCCTTAGGCATTCATTTATTTAAAATATTTTTACAAACATGGGATAACGCTCTACATTTCAGTAACTTGCTTAGTGTTGACATATTGCGGACTTCCTTCCATCTTAGTGCACCTCCCTCTACAGTGTTCCCTGAATGGCTTGAGCTGACTGCAACATGGACATGACAAGCGACTGACCATTTACTTAGGATGAACATTGTTATTGCCTATGTTCTTCCCACAAGCACAGTTCCAATGAAAACCCTCCAAAACAGACCTTTATGATCCTTCTTGCAAGTCAGATCCCTGGCTTTGAAACTGAGGGTATGAATGGCACATTTAAAAACACTGTCTTCTTGGGAGGGGGACAGAGGGAAGCAAAAAGGTGATGGATGTAATACAACAACAATAAAATTAAAAACATAAGTTAAAAAAATGTTAAAAATGGAAAACAAAACAAAACAAAACAAAAAAAAACCCACTGTCTTCTTACTGCTAAATTGTCCTTTCAATGTCCTGAGAATTAACTGCCTGGCTCCAACTCCTGCTGTCACCTCTTTCAGGAAACTTCCTCTTGAACAAGATGGCTGTAGGGGCCAGTGTGACATCACAGAAGGGGGGGGGGGGCAATACTTACCTCGTGATTGATCAAGTAAGCAGGACCTCATGGGACAATCATGCCCATCCATTTAAATTTTGGCAAGTGGTTGAGATTGCAGGAGTCTTAGGGATTAGTGCTGTTTCTCAGCTTGGGGTTGTTCCCAACAGAACCAGGGCGGAGGTCAGGGAAAGGGTGTGTAACATTTCAAAGATCAATTATAAGACCATGATTTCATATTCGGGAAATGACAAGTAAACAATTTTCTCCTACAACACATCCATTTATCATTCAGTTCTTCAACCAATATTTGGGTTTATTTCCTGAGTACTCTCAGTATGATTGCCATAGAGAACAAAATTAAGCTCCTGATCTTACAAAATTTACATTCTACTTGGAGCCAAATAATAAACACAGTAAATATCAGTGACAAATGCTGCATTGTTTAGGGTAACAGCCAGCTACTAGAACACGTAAATTCTAACATTTCAGAACACCACCATAGTCCTTCTGACTTCAGACTAGGCCAAATGCCCCACCTCATAGCTCCAAAGGCCTCTTCTTCCAAGACATATAACCTATTTCTGTGATGATCTGATCACTGCCCATCTCTCCCACTTAATTATAAGGCCATCTTTCAGTTCCAAGCTTTTTCTTATCCCCCTGCCAAGTCAACAGGCCATTCCCGTCAGCCAAGTCTCAGCCCACCTGTCCCCTCCACCCCTCCCCTCTGAGAGGTGTGGCCTTCTCAGACCTCCTTGTGGTACTAGTGTCCTGCCAGCTACCCTCTCATCAACAGCTCTTGTGTCCCTTCAGCTCTTTAGTAAAGTACATCAAAAATTTGAACTCTCCTTTCCACAGCACAGCATTTCTGGGAAGCAGCAGTCCACAGACTTGACCTCCAGGCCTTCCTTGTGTCCCACTGGATCATATGACTAGTTCATCAATGATATGGGAACAGAAATGAAGTGTGTCACTTCTGGACCAAGGCAGTTGAGAAACAGAGGGGGCTTCCCTACTCTCTCTCCCTCCATCCAGTGGCTGGATGTGAACATCCAGGAAACACTGGAGGCTGTATGTCCAAGAAGGCAGAGCTATGGTCAGCCTGAATCCTTGAATGACTGCATGGGGAGGAGCCACGGGCTCTCTCCCTGATGGGTAAAGCACACTGAGCAGAAGTTGGTACAACTGGCTCCTTCTTATCACTCAGTTCTCAGCTCCAATGTCAGAAAGGCCTCTTCCAACACCTTCCAGTTATTCTCTGGCACATCAACTGATTCTATGCCTATCTGTGATAAACGTCAAAGTCTTTTGTTCATGTATTTGTTTACTCAAATTCAGCACTGTCTGTCCCAGCTAGAATGGAAGCTTCTTGAGGGACAAGAACACTCATCTCTCTTGCTCATTCTGTATTCCCCCTGTCTAGAATAGTGCCTTGTGTATAATAGATGCTCAATAAAAACCTAAATGAATGAGTGACCCAGACTATAGGTTTCAAATAAACTAATCTGTAAAACAGGGTAAATACCAAACTCTGCCATTTCTTGGGGCTCCTGTAGAACCATGTATGTCACCTCTGAAAAAGTATTAAATGTTACAGAATTGGGAAAAAGGATTTATAGTCAGTCTAGATATAAATTTCTTAAAATGTATTGTTAAAACCTACTATGTGCCAGGTACAGCCCTCTTAGCAACTCAGTGGACTTTAGCTTCAAATGCATGGTTTTCCTACCTTGTTCACAACAAGGGTAGGACTCTGGACATTTCTGGCTGTAACCCCACTGGGACAAAGAGTACAAACTATTTAATCACTGACCTGTTTCTCCTTCCTAAGAGCTCCAGCTTTATCCTGAGGGGCAGGGTGCTCATACTACAAGGCAAATTTTGGTCAGAAGGGGAATTTCTGGGTGGGATGTCTGCACGACTCTTTACAGGGTAATGACTCCTTTTACCCTCCTCCTCTTCTTCTCCCTTCCTGCTTCAAGAGTATATATGAATGAGTTTCCAGGAAGGCCAAGGTTAACCCTCAGCTTGCCTTTTTCAAATTAGGAAAAGACTTACACTGTGAACAGTCAAATTAAAAAAAAAAAAAAAAAGACAGCTGCTGTGGACAGACCCATGTCTATGGGTGCTGGGCCTGCATTTTTGTGCCCAGCCTATCCCGAGGCTGAGAGCCCTGAGCAGTGAGTGCACCAACTGCAAACCATCCCTGGCAGCCCTGATTTGGACTGAGGTGAGCTTGAGGATGGAAAGTGCTTGCTGAGGGAGGGCACAGCTGAAAGATAAAAGGAGTCCTGAGCCCTTGATGAGGGTGGAGCCCTGACACCAGCCCTAGAAGGCTTTCCTCCTGACTGCCTTTCCTTGTTTTTTGTTTTTTTGTTTTTTTTTTTTTAATTTATTTTTTTAATTTATTTTTTTAATTAATGATTTATTTTGAAATAACGTCAAAGTGACAGAGAAGCTGCAAGAACTATGCAAAGAACTCCCCTTCCCAGGCTGGTCAATTAAAACATTCTATTCTGTTTACTTCACCACCCTCCCCTCCTTCTTTCTCTATTTCGATATGAACCCATAGTTCCTCTTCCTCTTCTGCATCACCTGACAGAACTTGGCAAACATGATGCCCATCATCCCTAAACGCTCCAGTTGTAGGTACCCTCAAAAGGATACTCTAACAACCATCCAAGTCTCTGATTTCTGAAGTGAAACAAAACTTCTATGAAAAAAGGCATTTATTTTGGTTTGCTGTTAAAAGTAACCAAGTCTACGCTGTGACACTCACAAATTCAATAAAAAGAGAAAAAATAAAAATAAGAAAAAATAAAAGTAACCAAACCCAATACTAACAGCCCCCTTCTGTATTCCTAAACTTCCCGGGGACATGGGAAAGATCACAGGAAGCTCAGAGTTGTCCGGCCTCATCCTGCCCACCCCTCTGCCCCAAACTTGCAGGTCTCCCTTTGATCCCTTACACCTGCTAAACACCTTTCAGCCTCCGAACTTTTCTTTTTGGTTGTTTTTATTTAAATACTTTATTTATTTATTTTTAGAGTGAGGGGAAGTGGGGAGAAAGATAGGGAGAGAAATATCCATGTGTAACACTGGAGACCTGGCCCTCAATCCAGGCATGTGCCCTGACTGGGAATTGAACTGGTGACCCTTTGGTTTGCAGGCCAGGGCTCAACCCACTGAGCCACATCAGCCAAGAATTAACTTTTCAATTAACCTAAAATTCACATAAAACCAAACAAAACCAATCATTTTAAAATGAACAATTCAGCGGCATTTAGTACATTCATAAAGTTGTATAAACACTACCTCTATCTATTCTAAACCATTTTCACCATCTCAAAAGGAACACCGTACCCACTAAGCAGTCACTCCCCATTCCCCTCACTCCCAGCAGCCACCAAAGGCTTTATGTGGCTGTGCATTTTCCTCTTTCAGACACTTCATGTAAGTCTACACTGTCACATATAAGTGAAATTACACATTCTGAGCTGCCTCAGAACTTTGCACCAGCCGTTCCCTTTTCCCTGATGCTTTTCCCTACTCCAATTCAAGCTCATCCTTTAGTAATTCACTTCATCAGCACCTCTGTGGGGGAATTTCCTAGGGCCTCCTATGAGATCAAATCCCCCCAGCATATGTCCTCATAAAAATCTGAAGTTTCTCTTGCCCTGCCTGGTAGCACAGTGGACAAGGCACCAGCCTGTGAACCCAAAGGTTGCTGGTTTGATTCCCAGCCAGGGCACATACCCAGGTTGTAAGCCAGGTCTCCAGCCAGGTCCATAGCTGGAGGCAGGTGAAAGGCAACCATACGTTGATGTCTCTCTCCCTCTCTGCCTCTCTCCCTTCCCCTCTCTAAAAATAATAAATAAAAATTAAAAAAAAAATCTGAAGTTTCTCTTGTCAGCATTTTTTACAACTACAATTATTCTGTGCAGTTATTTCATTTGTGTTTCCTATAGGTAAAAAGTTTATTAGGCAGGAACATGCCTGCCTTACTTGTCATGTATGCTGGGACCTGGCTCAGAATCTGGCACCAACAATAAAATAAAATTAAAAAAAAAAAAAAAGAATCTGGTACCTAGTAAGTGCGCAATAACATTTTGTTAATTGACTGAATAAGTGAGTGATTATCCTTACAGAGAAGTCATCTTGTGTCTGATGATGTGAGCAGCCCCACCCTGCCCTCACCAAGGGCTCCCCACATGCCCATAAATGGATATGACACAGAGCACTTTGGCTGTGGTCTGAGGTGTGACCCTCTGCTACCTCACAATGCCCAGGGACCCCCTGTGCCTATAAGAGGCCCAGCAGCCAGCCCGTGGCTCACAGCTCACAAAGTTCCACCTGCTCACAGGTTGGCTGGCTCAGCCAAGGTGGTACCCCTGCTCTGAGCATCCAGGCCTATTCCATCCAGCACCATGGCCAGATACAGATGCTGCCGCAGCCCCAGCCGGAGCAGATGCCGCCGCCGCAGACGAAGATGTCGCACACGAAGGAGGCGCTGTTGTCAGAGGCGGAGAAGAGGCAAGAGCATTACCATGTGGTGGGGAAAAACCTGTGCTGGACAGAATGGGCTTTTTAGCCCCCATTAAAATGTTGTCTTTTTCCCCGTTTTTTTTCCCCTAGTGTGCTGCCGCCGCTACACCATGAGACACAGAAGAAGATAAGATGCTGAAGGCACAAACCAGCCGGTCCATCACACTCCTGCCTGAATCTTCCCGGCCTACACAATCCTCTTGCCACATCTTGAACATGACACCACGCCAATGAAATGAACAGGAGCCTGCTAACGAACAACGCCGCCTGTCAATAAACGTTGAAAAATGAACTCCATTCTTGTCTCTTTGCCTTGAGGGGGGGACTCGGGGGAGAGGAGGGCTTGTGGGTGCCGGGAAGAGGGGATGGTGAGTGACAGTTGTCACAATGACTCCTGTCAAAACTGATGACCCAGTCAATCAAAATGACTCTCCAACCAGGAGAGGAGGGCTTGGGGGTGCCGGGAAGAGGGGACGGTGAGTGACCATTGTCACAATGACTCCTATCAAAACTCTTGACAACCCGGTCAATCAAAATCTGCCTCTCCAACCACCCTTTTATCGATACCCCCTCCAGCGGGGACAAGAGCCAGGTCACACTAGTTCCTGAGGTGATCTCCCCACCTCTGTGCTCCACAACGATGATGGCAGCTTGAAGTGGACCACAGGACTTTATGCAAATGCTACAAATCAGGGCTTGCTCTCCCTTGCCCCTGCCGCAGAGGGCCAGGTAAACATTTTCCAGCTCAAGTTCATCCTATATCCCACCAGTTCCCCAAAGTGCCCACAGGTTTCTGGCCCAAGCTTTCCTCGGTTTGGTACAGTGATGATCACTTGCCCAGGTACTGTTGAGCTAAACTTTCACATTTAATCCTCAGCTAACCTTTCACGTTTAACCTATGAAGGGGAACCATGGTACATAACCATCTGGTCTGTCCACTCAACTCATGTGATACACTGAGGGCTTGAAACCCCACTGAGTTGTGGAGATAGTTCATAAGACACTTTGGACATAGGCCTACTTGGCTCATTTCACAATCTCTTGGTAGCAAAGCTCAGGGCTGAGACTCTTATTCTCCAAAGTGATAGGGCCACCTAGAACCTAGAAATATGGCCCTGACCTCCATGTTTTGGGCACCATGGTGTTCTGCATTCATGACTTCCAGGCCTCACATTGACGTTGCAAGACAGGTATGGATGACCCTGTCTTCTCAGGTGAGGACATTAAATAGGGATCTGAAACTGCTTCCATGTCACTAGATGGCTTCCTGTTCCCCACCAGACAATAATGGCAGATGGCTGGACACAGAAATCCCTGCCCACCTCAATGATGCATATGAACGCCACAATGAAATTGAGCCTCTGTATTAGTTTCCTATGGCCACTGTGAGAAATTACCACAAACTTCATAGCTTAAAATTACTCAAATTCAAATTTATTTGACAGAATTCCAAAATGGGTCTCACATGGCTAAAATCAAGATGTGGGTGGAGCCATGTTCCTCCTTTTCCATCTTCAAAGCCCATGGTTATCTTCAAGTCTCTTTTCCTGTGACCCTCCTGTCTCCTTCTTCCATCTTTTAAGGATGAATGTAACTACTCTTGGGCCCACCTAGGATAATCAAGAATGAGTCCCCCACCTCCAGATCCTTAACTCTGTTGCTTAACAGAAAGTTTTTTAGCAGAATATTAATTCACAGGCTCAGAGATCAAGAAAACCAGTTGCTATGATGCTGACTCTGATGGGTTCATCAAGTATAATGAGAGGCTGGGAAGGGGGTGGGGAGCCAAATGACTGAAGTCCAGCCTTGTTCCTTATTTGCTGTGACCTTGAACAAAGTCAGTTAACCTCTTTGTGCCTCAGTTTCCCTCAGGGAAAGGGGATTATAATAGTAAGGAGTAAATGAGTAAGTGACTTCAACTTGTGACATACAGTAACTACTAGCTTAAGTGTTGAACAGTTAGTTAAACAATAAGGAAGTCCCGCCCAGACCATGATACAGCCTCTAAGGTGATAAGGTGCTAAGCTTCTAAGGAAGTTTCAGAAATGGTTATGTATGGATTCCCCTCAGCTGGGTGAGAAAAGGCCTTAGATTTGGACAAGAAATGGTTGGCAAGAGTTCCATCTGCTACAAGGAACCAGGAAGGCATGGCTTGCCCTTCTGGGACCTACTGGCTATGGACAGACCCCCTGCTCTGTGTTTTCTTCACAGAGGGGGATGGCCAGGGTGAGGACAATGGTGGGGCGGGGCTGCCAAGTCATAGTGGGGGCCCCCCTTTATATACAAGTGTCCAAAGAGCTGCTGGCAGACCAGACCAACAACAGCAAGAGCAGGTGGGCAAGCCTCAGCCCTCCTCCTCTGCCCACAAAGCCAGCCACAGCCTCAACCCAAGTGCCTGACCGGTGATCACAATGGTCCGACACCATGTGAGGAGTCTGAGCGAGCCCCCACAGCAGGGGAATGAGGAGCAAGAGCGAGAGCAGGAACCAAATGCAGAGGAGGCCCAGGTTGATGGGAGGACACTCAGAGGCTGCTATCAGTATAGACGCCGGCGCTGCTCCCGAAGGCGGTTGTACAGGGTCCACAGGAGGAGGCGTCGCTCATGCCGAAGGCACCGAAGACGTGCCAGCAAGCGCAGACGGCACTGCAGAGGTTCGGCCAGTCCCAGTAGCTTTCACCCCGGGATGTCCTGGGACCCCACCCTGATAGGCCCCCTTGCCCAGCCCTACCCAGGTCCCCTAGACTGCCCTATGACCAGAACTTTCTTTTCCAAAAGGAGGCAGAAAGATCAGAAGAAGATACAGAAGGTGCCGCTAACCCGTTTTAGGCCCATCACACCATCCCTGGTTGGAAATGAGGGAAAAGTCACCTGCCAAAGAACACCTCATCGGACCACAGCAATCCCTTCATGCTGGATGTCCAACCCCCAAACCCAGAAGTTCTTGAGTAAAATGAGCAAAAAGTCATCTGCCAAATAAAGCTTGAGATAAGAAACTTGCTGGCCTGTCGGGGTCTCCTTTATGCAAATGGCACAAACATGGCTTTCTTTCCTTGGGGTGGAAAGGGGCTGGGGGCCAGGGCCAGGGGTTCAGTCCTGAGCCGGACATAGTGGTACTCGTGACACTCTGTCTGGCTGTCACCCAGAGCCAGCATTTGCCTTTTACAATGTCAAAAGCCATACTGGTGCCCCTTTGACCTTGCCATTTCCTTGTCATCCACATCTCCTGGGCTGTTTAAGGCCAGGATCTCACCTGAAGAACCTGAAGGATGTGTTGGGTAGCTAGGGGAAGCATGCTGCAATGGGAGGCAGGTCTGGCATGGACGAAACGAAAGGAGCATATTCGTGTGAGCCTGGCAGGCCACTCGACTTCTGAGACAGGACCCTGTGTACCAGTGTCATCAGGGCCATGTTGCCTCTTCCTAGTCACTGGTGGTTCCCTGTCATCCTTTGTGTTACTTGGCTGTAACCACATCACTTCACAGTCTCCGCTCCTGTGGTCACCTGGCTGCCCCTGTGAAATGTCTGCTTTCCCTCATACAAGGAAGGGCATTTGTGATTGTGTTTAGGGCCCACCTGGCTAATCCAGGAGAGTTTCCCCATCTCAAGATCCTCAGAGGGTCATTACTCAGTTTACCATAGCCAAGGAGGATTTGGAGAAGAAAACTGGCAAGATCTGAATATTAAGGGGGCCTAACTTAGCACATGCACTAGAAAGCAGTGACACCAAACGCTGAGGAGAACTGCCTTTAAAGGGTGATTTCTGGAGGACAGGAAAGAGAAGAGTTCTCTTTGGTTTTAAAGAAGCATAAAACTATAGTTTATACTGAGGACACAGATTTTAAGTACACCTGCATAGGCAGCACCTAGGTCAAGAAAGTGAGTATTTTCAGCACTTCTCTCCAGAGGCTCCTTTGTGTCCTGGGCCCCCAAAGGTGGCTACTAGTCTGACCTATCATCACACACTGTCAACAACTCTCTTAGGCTGGGTTTTTCTGGGATACGGGGAGGAGTCCGTGCACTCTCTTGCTTCTGGAAATTCTATATCCAACTGCCATCCCAGTTAAAAGAGGGGGCTTTATGTTTTAAAGGTTTTATTTTTGAAGAGAGGGGGAAGGGAGGGAGAAAGAGAGGGGGAGAGACATCAGTCAGCTGCCCCTCTCCTGGGCCCGAGTGGGGACCCCAAACCCACAACTCAGACATGTGTCCTGACTAGGGATAGAACCAGTGACCTTTCACTCTGAGGAATAGTGCACAACCAACTGAGCCACACTGGTCAGAGCTAAAAAGGGGACATTACCAGGACAAATGAGGCCCAATGGAGGAGGCAACCTGGCAAGGAGAGACAGCCCCTTGTCAGGTATTCTGTCTGTCCTGCTCTATAGGTGGCAAGAGCTCATTGCAATTGCTTGTGACTCATGTACCTGAGGGTGGGGGGCTCCAGGGGCTCCCTTTGTGATGTCAGCGCCCTGCCTACAACCCTCAGAGCCCCTCCACTCGGTGACTCCTCCAGTGGCCTTCCCTCCCACCCAGAGAGGCAGCCAAAGCAGGCAATGGGTTCCCACTGTGCGAAGCTGAGCACAGGCCACAGCCGGGGCCACGAATCCTCCATGAAGAAGCTCGTGGCCTGCGTGAGTCAAGACAACTTCTCTTTGTCTTCAGAGGGAGAGGAAGAGGAGGAGGGAGAAGAGGAGGAGGAAGAGGAGCTCCCTGTACAGGGCAAGCTGCTGCTGATGGAGCCTGAGAGGCAGGAGGAGGGTGCTGAAGATGACCCAGTGGCCCAGCAGAGCCCCAAGCAGACACACTCCTGACCCTCCAATGAAGACCCAGGAAGGGGTGCCTGCTGCTGTCCACTGAGAAGAACTTTCAGAAAAGAATCAATAAAATCTGAGAAGGAATTCTCCTCCTCCTTTCTGTTCTCCCCAACCCTGTGCTTGTGGTAACATGTGTGTGTGAGTGTGTGTGTGTGTGTGTGTGTTTAGAGAGGTTGAAGAGGAACCAGTGACCTCTGCTCCTGACCACCAGCTGCAACGTCCACTCTCTGTTAACTTCTCAGCCACCCTCCCCTGCTTTGGAGGGTGAAAAAGTGGTAGGTAGCCTGGGCTAGAAACTCATGTCAGCCATTCTCACCTTGGGCTATATGTGTGACAGGGGTCGGGAGGTACAGGTGAGTTAGGAGATTCCAAGTCTGAGCGGACACAGGCTGAGCGCACCTGATGGGACAGCGTGCTCTCTCTCCACAACCCCCACTGCTGCTCTAGCCATGGGCAGCTTTGTTAAGGAGGACTGGCTTGGTTCAGCACACCTGGGTTCAACGTTCTGTCTGCCAGCTGTGTGACCTGAGCAAGCCACTGTGTCTTCGAGCTTTGGCCTGCCCTGCTCTGGTGAGATTAATAGTACCCCATTAGCCAGTGGGTCAGGAGAATTAAATGAAATGGTGGGTGGCCCAGGTCTGGTCACAGTGAATGTTTAAGATGGGTATTGTTAACTGGTGGGTGGTGGCTCCATCCGTCTCACTGGTCCTGATTTTAGGATCAGAGTATAGGAGTCTGAGTGCCTCTCAGACAGTGCATTCTTCTGCTGCCACCCTCACGCCCAAGGTGAGACCATCCGTGCCCTTAGAAGCTATGTGAGCCTTTATCAAGGGGTCTAGCTGTGAAAGGTAGAACCTATGTCCTCATTAGAGCGATGGGCAAGGAAGCCCAGAGAAGGTGCCAAATACAAATACAGAATCAGGTTCTGTGTCCACTTACTCTGACCACTTGGAAAAGCATCAGAATGTATCTGTTGGTCATCCTGCCCCTGAAGAAATGACAAATGTGATCTCTACCACCTGCCCTCAGTAGGCCCCCAAGAACCAGCCTTTCAGTTGAAAAGAATCCTGATCAGGCCTGCTGGGGGATGGAAGGGGCAGTACTTCCAGGGAATTTCAGCTTCTTTGGGGGTGGGGAATATTTGTCAGGGGGCAAGGAGAGGCCTTGGGTTACACAGGGAAGGCTTCTGCTGAGACTTGCAGACAGCAAAAGGCAAGTGCCATCCAAAGACGGAGGTCCCCGCTGTCCATGATTCCTACCCATACCACTGACCAAGTCAGTCAGCCAACAGCTTTGTCCCATTGTCCAAGTCTCAGAGAGCCAATCACTCAGCAAACGTTTGTCAAGCCCCTTCTGCATGTGCCAGTCACTGCAGGCTCTCCAAGACGAATAAAACACTGTCTCTGTCCTGCGACACACTTGAACACATGGAAGTGGGGCATTAGCGGTGGAGATGTTGGGGGCTTACGGGGAAACACAGAAAGAATGTTCACAGCATGGCCTCCAACCAGTCCAAATGAGCCCACACGAGGCAAGGCCACTGGAGCAGAGCCACACGGACCCTCCATAATCCCCTTGGACCCCTCAGGAACCATAAGGCAGGACAAGATGGGGGGCTAGACCTGGCTTTGGGGCCACGTTCTGCCTTGTCAGACCCTGGGCTGGTTACCCAAGCTGTCTGAGCCTGCCCCCGCTTTGTAAAAGGTAACAATCATACCTGCCTCATAGGGCTCATTGGTTTCTTGGGACTAACACAACCTTGGTAGCTTAAAATAACAGAAATTTACCTTTGATCAGTGTGGCTCAGTTGGTGGAGTGTCATCTTACAAAGTGAAAGATCACCAGTTCCACTCCTGGTCAGGGCACATGCCCTGGGTTGCTGGCCAGGTCCCCAGTCAGGGTGCCGGCAAGAGGCAACTGATCAATGTTTCTCTCCCCCTCTTTCTCCCTCCCTTCCCCTCTCTCTGAAAATAAACACTTAAGACCTTTTAAAAATGTAACAAATTTATCCTCTCACATCGTGGAGGCCAGAAATAGGAAATTGAGAAGTCAGCTGGGCCATAGTCTCCCTGGAGGTCCTAAGGGAGGATTCTTCTCCCTGGAGGTCCTAAGGGAGGATTCTTCCTCACCTGGTACAGCTCTTGGTGGCTCCTGGCATTCCTTGGCTTGAGACTATGTAACTCTAATCTTTGTCTCTGCCTTTACATGGTTTATTCTCCCTAGGTGTTTTTTCTTCTGTCTCCTATAAGGATACTTGTGTTTGGATTTTGGGCCCACCTGGATAATCAGGATACTCACTTTAATCACACCTACAAAGATACAGTCATATTGATGGGTTCTGGGGTTAGGACTTGGACATATCTTTTGGGGGTCACCAATCAGCACATACTGCAAAGGGCTATTGTGAGATTCAAGGACTAAGCTGCCTAGAAGAAGAGAGGGGGTTGCCCAGAGCCCAGCTGTATAGGAAGTGCTCAGAAAATGAGGGCAGTTTTCACTGTAAGTGATGTGATATGCTTGTTAAGAAGTAAACTCTAATAGAAGCAAATGATAGCAAAGCCTCTTAAGAGGCAAAGAGTGCATGCGTAATAGAGGAGAAGTAGACGTGGGCTAGGGGGCTCACCAAAGGAGGGGAGGTGAAGACTGAGGGAGTTTCACAGGGAAAAGGGGGAAGCTGCAGGCTAGAGTGGCCAAGAGCTAAGCCCAAGGGCATCGGCTAAATTATAGGAAGGGTTGGGCTGCTGTGTGCCCACAGGACCTCTTGTGCAAACAAAGGTTTGGGCTTCCATGGGTGCTGGAAGGTCTGGGTGGGGATTGGTGTGATTCCAATAGGTGGGGCTACATTAGCAGGGAGTGGGGTAGAGTCAGGAGGCAGAAATATGAGGGAGGAAATGGGTGTTCAAGGGCCTCCTGTGGCTTGCCAGATCCCCTTGTTTCACAAGAATACCAGGAAGGAAGGAATGACATCCTTTTGTCAGATAAGGAAGCCAAGCCTCAAAATCAAAATTACCTGCCCAAGATAGGACATCAGTACAAACTGGGATTGACCTTAGCTCTAAGTATTGCTGGGAAGGTGGCTTGCCAGGCAGGCCTCAGGACCACCCATCAGTCCATTCTGTTACTCTTATCATTCATGCATTGGTAAGCCTTCAATCCATTCAACATTCAAGGACTGTGCCCTTGACCTCTAGGCTGTCTGGGTGGAGTAAGAAAAAGAAGTGGAATCCTTAGTCAATATTTATTGAGTTCTTACTGTGGGCTGGACCTGAGCCAACTGTTGGACAGTCTCTCATTTAATTTGTCTGGGGTCTGAAGGAGATAGGTCTATTGTCTCTGCTCTATAAAGGTAGGGGAACTGGGATTTAGAGAGGTGAGCGCCCAGGTACGTGACCCACAAGGAAAGGAAAAAGCAGATCTGTGATGCGGAGCCAGTTCAATCTGACCCAAGGGTCCCTACTCTTAACCAACAGATGGGGTTACCCCACAGGGCCCCTGAAACCCCACCCTGCGGGTTAGGGTAAGGGATAGGAAACTTTGTTCCACTGGGCCACACCTGTTACACCCCCCACCCCCCTCGGCCTATACCGCCACAACCGGGCCCAGCCATACCACTAGAGGATGACAGGGACTCTAAAGCTGGGTGTGCTAGAAGAAAAGGAGGAGGAAGAGGTGGCCTCTGCTCTCCCCCCAACATGGCCTCCCATGGACACCAAGACACGGAACCCTCTCATCACCCACACCCAGCCGCATAGCAACTCTCAGCCCCAAAGCCACACCTGCAACCAGTGCAGCTGCAGCCGGAGCCAGAGTTACAGCCGCAGGTGTAGTTACAGCTGCAACCGGGGCTCCAGCCAAAGCCCGAACGGCCGCCATAGCCCACCTGCCACCAGGACCAGGGGCCAAGCCCCAACCAACCATCCAAGACATCACAGGCACACCATGCATTCTGACCATTGCCCCATGTGACCCAGCACCCATTCCTGCAACTACACTAAGAAAAGAAAAAACTTGGAAGGAAAAGTGAACAAAAGGAAGGTGGTCAAAAGGTGCCAGCAGGTGTATAAAACAAAGAGGCGCAGCTCAGGTACTTTTCAAGCAGGTGGGGAAGGCTCCCCAGGTGACAGGAAACTACCCAGACAGCCATTGGAGGCAGTGAGGTGAAGGCCGCAGCCTCCAGGCGAGAGCACAGAGGAAACACAGGCAAGGCTAAAGGGGGAGAAGAAAGAGTTTGGAAATTCTCTATATGATGCATTTTGCTGGATTAGTTCTTCAAATAGATTGGATGGGTTGATTGGGAAAGTGGACAGGTGGCAGGTTGGCTAGGTGCAAGAATGAATGGGTGGATGGGAGGTGGGCTGGAAAAATAATTCATTAGATGGGTGGTTAGGTAATAAAGAGATATGATAGGAAAGGGTTAATCATTGCTTAAGTGGACTGATGGATATATGGGTGGATGGAAGAATGCATCAGTGGCATTAGTGGAATGATGGAAAGTTTGGATATGGGTGGGAGGATATGGTTGGTGAGTGGATAGTGAATTGGTTAAATAATTGACTAGGTAGTAAACGGATAAGTTTAATTGGATGGATGAAATGAATGGACCAATGGATGGAAGAATAGATGTTTGGACTGAAACTAGGTGAGTAGAATGGATATAGCTAAAAGAATGAAATGAATTTTGGTTAAAAAGAATGGGATGAATCATGACCTAGGCTTTTTAAATGTATGGGATGGATGGATTCACATAGGTCAAAAGGAGCTTGATCAAAACCTATGTTCTGTCCATGTCCATATTTGATTATAATGACCAGTCCAAGACCCAAAGGAGAGAGAGTAACTTCATGAAGTATAATCATTAAAGGTCCCTTTGCTATTCCTTTCACTTAGGGCAGAAATACAACTGAGAATGCACTCCATGGCTTGTTCCTGTGTCTGTTTCACCCAAAGGAGAAACGCCATCACACATGGAATGCTAGAAGGAAGTCAAACGTTTTGCAGGAACATGTTTCTATGCAACAATGATTAAAGCTTCTACACTGAATAACTTTCCTGGAGTTGGCCTTTTTATTTCACTAATGGTGTGTGTTTTGGGGCCTGGTTTGATAGCACAAAGCAGAAAAGCGGGGACATGTGCCTGTGACGAGACCTCATGACAGTGTAAGAAGCCGTGCCAGCACAGGGGTAGACATGAGGAGGGAGGCACCAAGAAGTCTTCAAAGTAGACAGGCAACACTTTGCTTGTACAGAGCCCTCCTTTGCCCTATACGCTCACACATTTGTGCAGGTAAGTGTGCACACAATAGATGCCCAAGGGAAAGTTGGGATTTTCCAAAGACTGAAGTAGCTGGTACAGGGTACGCAGGTGGAAGGAAAGGAGGTGGTTCAGGGTACGCAGGTGGAAGGGAAGGAGGTGGTTCAGGGTACGCAGGTGGAAGGAAAGGAGGTGGTTCAGGGTACGCAGGTGGAAGGAAAGGAGGTGGTTCAGGGCACGCAGGTGGAAGGGAAGGAGGTGGTTCAGGGTACGCAGGTGGAAGGAAAGGAGGTGGTTCAGGGCACGCAGGTGGAAGGGAAGGAGGTGGTTCAGGGTACGCAGGTGGAAGGAAAGGAGGTGGTTCAGGGCACGCAGGTGGAAGGGAAGGAGGTGGTACAGGGTACGCAGGTGGAAGGAAAGGAGGTGGGAGGGCCATGATGGGCCAGCCTATGCAGAGGTTGGCGTACTGTGGGGAGCTTGGACACTATATTTGGGGCAAGTGACAAGGTCTAATGTGTATTTAAAGATGGTGTTGGATGCCGTGTAGAGACTGAGTTGCAGAGGTCAGAAGGGACAAGGGGAAGGTTGCGACCAGGAGAGAGGGAATGAAGATCTCTGCACTGGAGATGCCTGCCCTGGAGTTCCTCTCACACTCACTCCGAGGCTTCCTTGTCTCATCTGCTAGCAGTTTAATCATTCCAACCTCAGGAAGATCAGCAGCCAAAGGTGTGTAAAATCCCCTAGTACAGTGTTGGCCCATAGTTGCTCATTCCTTTTTGTTTCATTTGGCATTTGGGCTGAAAGAATGAGGTAGAATACGTGATGATGCAGGACAGAGCAAACCTTGAAATGATGGGTGTGTCTGCAGTGAAGGGGGAGGGACTGAAAGGGGGCCTTGCTGTGGTGATCATTTCACAACAGATACATACATCATTAAAATATTTATTTTTCCCTTTACCATTTAACTGTGTATGTCAATTAAAGCTCAGTAAAAAGAGGAAGTCTGAGTTTTACAGAACAGGCAGTGATGCGCAGTGGAAGGTCCTTTTTCGGAGCTCAACTCTGTGGCCTTAGCAAGTCATTTCCTCTCCATACCCCAGATTCTGTCTCTGTTAAAATGGGAGGCTAAAGTGCCTCCCTTGGGGAGTCACTGCAAGTTCACTGAGGTGCTGACCATGCAAGCATCTAGCAGAGTGGGACACAGTCTCTGCTCACAGCGGGGAATGTTCCAGGCTGATACTGTGTACCCTCGTGGAGAGCGTGGGGAAGGGCGCAAACAGGCTGAGGAAATGACTATTTATTGAGCACCTACTAGGTACCAGATCCTTTGACATAAAATATTTCCACCGAATCCACACACCCGAGGAGCAGGAGGCATTACTATTCCCACTTTACAGATGAAGAAGCTGAGATTCAGAGGTGAAATGATTTGATCAAGGGTTGGTCTAAGATCAGAGCTTCATCCTTTGCCCCAAACCTCCTGATTCCTGTTTTTAAAAAATGTGAAACCACATAACCCCATGATAGTTATTAAAGTCACCGTGCAAACAAGTTTGGAAAGTGCTTCTAGGGAGCATGTTTAAGGGAGGAGGTAGAGAAAGAGGGTCTGAGCATAAGGTCAGGGACTTGGAGCTCCACTCACCGAAGGACCTCCGTATTCTCTGAACAGTGTTCTTTTATATATAATATGATAACTGAAGGTAATCTCTATAATAGAGGAAGTGAGCTGGGAAGCACACAGACTGGGTTACATGGGTGGTTTAGGGATCCATCCTTAACCCCACATTTCCCTGAAACTAACATGCAGAACAAAAGTGGTGTGTGTGTCCCACATACAAAAAAATCATCATTCACATCCACTCAGATCCAGTGACCTAGGTTCACATGGAGACTCCCAAATGCACACACATCCTCCCATACATGCATGCAGACTCACACACCTCCCCTCTCACACTGAAACACACTCAAGCAAGCACTCGCAGGCACACATCTACCCTCTCACTCAGACACATGATGACAAGATGAAAGAAAGATTCATTCTTTCACTTGCTTGGTTTGGGGTGTAGCAGCAGTAGCTTGAGGGCAGGCCTGCTGGAAACCCAAATTGAGGAAGCAGAGAAACAGATGCCCAATTCGGCCACTGAGAGGCTATGCATATTCTAAAGGTGACCTATCTTGCCTTTCCGGTGGGATACTGGGTGAGGTGAGGTCTAGGAAGCAGATGCAGCCTCATCTATGGTAGGGCTGTTACTCAGCTGTGTGGGGCACTGCCACTCCCGCAGGCCCTAGAAGTCACTAGGAGACCCAGCAGGGAGGTGTCAAGGAAGAGGGTGTGGGGCCTGGACTGAGATGCCCATTTAAGGTACGATTCAGATGAAAACCACGTCACACTCTATAGCTACACAGACAGCAGTGAACTCCAAGCTCCCCCATCCCCTCTCTGGGTGACACCAGGTCTGTCTCTTAACCTCTCTGAGTCTTAGCTGTACCTCATGCTTTGCGAAGAGGTCCAAGGAGCCATGCTGCTCTTGATTGCTGCATCCTTAGTACTTTCTCGCTTTAGAAGCTAAGTAAATATTTGTTGGATACATGAAAGGGCAGCCATTAAAGCAACAGTTGAGTGGGCAAAAATGGAAAAGTTTGATAATTAGTAGTGGTGAAGGCATGGGGAAACAGATATGGCCAAACACCACTGCTGAGAAGGTAGACGTGCACAGGCATGTTGGAAGGCAATGGACAGTGGCCAGGAACAAATGTTCCTCTCACATGTGTGTCAAGATGCTATACAGGGAGGTGCAGGGACACATTTTTTGCAAGAGTGAAAAACTGAACACAATTTACGTGCCCATCCACGTGAGATAGCCAAGTAAACATTGAGGATGCAGTCTTAACAAATCTGAAGTTTTTTAAAGGAACGAAGTTGATCTATATGTGATCTATCCAGGTTGCCAGGATATGTTGTTGGGTGAAAAGGGTGATATGGAGAAAGATATACAAATGTTATAACATTTGTAGAAGAAAACATTCTATACAAAGTAACACTGTATTCTTTCTAATGAGGGAAAATGCAGGTATGTAAATGTATACAGAAAGATCTAGAAGGACATACGTCTGGGGAGGGAAAATGCTTCAGTTATTTTATACAAGGAAATAATAAAATAAATTAAGAGAGAAAAAAGAAATGAGCATCAGTGAAGCACCTAATAGGTGCTTTGTTGACTCTGAAAAGAGGTAATACAGGAATGTTGATAAACTCTGTTACTGCAAAATGCTGTCCTCTTTCCAACCACTGGCATCGGTCCCTTCCTGGGCTTGAAAGTCTGGGCAAGTGACTCAGAGGCTCTCCCCAAAAGGGACTCATTGCCCCAGGGGAGGGAGAAGCTGAGGCCAACCCATTGCCTTTCCCCAGCCAACCCTCTGCCTATAAACCATTGTGGTGGCACCCAGTGCCTCCCCTGCTTAATTTAGGCTCCTGCCATTTGCCACTCGGGTCCTCAATTTTTTGTCTACAGGTCTGTGTCTGTGCTGTGCTCTGGCAGGAGTGCTCTCCCTTCTCTCCCTTGGGCTAAGCCCCACTTGTTCTTTAAAACTGAGGTCAAAGATCACCTTCTTCCGGAGCCTGCTCAGGGCCCTGAGGGCTGGGCCAGGTGTCTACCCTTACACCAACAGACACAGCTTCACCCTGTCATGGGCCACGGTCAAAGTCTGCTGCCGGTGAATGTGCCCTAAAAAAGAGGGCTCCTCAAAATGAGAGAACCAGGCCAAATTCTTGTCATGGTGCCTGCCACTCTCAACAGCTTCCTCACAGTCAGGGGCCAGTGAGCTGAGGAGTCTCCCTGCCCCCTATTCTCTGTGTCCCCAGCGTGCTGCTGGGTGTCAATTCTAGTGTCTGTCTCATAGCTGAGACTGGAACTATGTATGTCTAGACTCTGCAACCAGTGCTCTCGGAAATCCCCTTTCCAGTCCCTCCTATTTTGTAATCATTAATACAATAATAGTGGCTACTTTCTGAAAGCTGGTCCGTACCAGCTACTTCATTCACATCATCTCTGACCAATGTCTCCTTTCTTCACCTGTCACATGGGGATAAAAGGGCCTGCTGGAAGGTTCTCATCAAGCCACCCTAGGATTGCCAAGGAGCCAGCCTGTCATCACGTTGGAGTCCAGCCACTGGCTCATGTCATCACTCCCTGGCCTTTCAGCCTCCTCTGTCCAAGGGGAGAAACTTCTCCTTGGACTCAAGTGTCCCCAGTTAGCTGCCTAGCCCCCCTCCCCCCACTAAAACACATAACCTTTCCAACTGTTGGGAGGGGCCAGGACTAGAGTCTATGACACACAATGAAGTAGGGCTCCCCACAACATCTTCCCCAGGCTCCACCAGCTCCCAAAATTGTGCTTTTCTCATCTGGTAAATGGCGACACCTGATTTGCAGAACCATGAGGAAGAGGAAATAAGACAATATACCAACACCAGCAAATGATGACCCCTTCCCAAGGTCTCCCAGGGACTCACAGCTGGCCCCAGAGCTCAGGCCTTGGACTCCCAAAGCAGTGCTCTCCTACAAAGCATGAGTGTCCCCGCTCTTAGAGGAGTCTTGACACCCATTTCAGTGGCTAGTGTGGTGACATTCTGAGTAGGGGAATTTGGCTCAGGGACAGCCATGACGTGTGTCCCAAGGTCCCTACTGTAGGTCATCTTGCCTAAAGCCCCAGCTGGAAGGTCAGCAGCCAGAGGGCTTTCTTTCTACACTCAATCCTTCAGTATCTCCTGGGCTTTTAGGGTTGTTTCCTGCAGTCAGGGTGAAATCCAGACCCCTCCTACCTCCCAGCAAGGCCCTGCCCCATCCAATGACCAAGCCCTACGCCTTGTTCTACCCATGCCTCTTTTCTGATCCTTCAACAAGCCACTCACTCCCCACTCAGGGCCTCAGCACTGGCTCGTCTTTCTACCTGGAGTCCTCATCAATCTCTTTTAGAAAGACCTCAATTCCCATGTCACCATCTCCAAGAGGCTTCCCTGACTACCTTGTCTCACTCCTCCCCACCCCATAATTATTGTTACCCACTTTCTCCCTGTTTATTTCCCACGTAGCACTTGCCAGAGTCTGAAAAAATCCTGTGAATTCACTGTCTATCTCCCTTAGGTCTGCTAGAAGACCCTTCAGTCCTCAGTGCCTAGCAGATCGTAGGCACTCAATAAACACCTACTGAGTAAATTCTGAAGAAGTGAAATAGATCCATTATTATCCCTATACTGCAGATGAGGAAACTGAAGGACACGGAAATTAAAGTTTGTTCCAGGCCACATGCTTATTAAGTGACAGATTTAAACCAAGGCCGGCTGTTAGCAGAATCCATGCTCTACACCCCACAGTCTGGGGCTCCCCAGAGGCACAGGCTCCCTTGGAACCTTGGTTGCCCCACCTGTTAGAGGAGGAGTGCTGAGGAGAACTGGTTCAGACATTAGTTTCAGAATGATACATCCTAACCAGCAGCTGCTTTTCCCAGGAGGACTTTGTCAAAGTTGGAAAAAAACAAAACCTACAAAACTGAGTTCCAAGGGCTGGGCCCCTTACTTTTGATTTGCCAGGGCCTGCCAAGATGGGGAGGAGAACCATCTCACATGTCTGGCTATGGCTCAGCAAGCTGTGGGCACAGGGCTGACCCTGTGACAAGAAGTCACTTGTGCTGAGCACGCTTTCTGTACTTGGCACTTTGCTTCAAGCTTTGCACGCATCGCTGCTCTATAAAGTATAAAACTTCCAGAACCCATTTTTTTCAGAACCCACTTTGCAGATGGGTCAAATGAGACTCCAAGAGGGCCGTTGCTTGCCCAAGTTCACTAGGCCTGGAGTCGCAATGCAGCCTCGTCGTCCTATAGATTCTGAGCTCCTCGGGACTTCCATGCTGCCTAGCTGTCTGTGAGCCTACCACCAGTCCTCCAGGGAGTACGGCCCAAGAGGCAGATGCTTGGCAATCAGTATATTTCTTTTTCCTTTTTGGCACCTAGATTTGGTTTCATTTTGAACTCAAGACTTCAGAAAATGAAAACAAAGCTATAGTAACCGTCAACGTTGGCACTGAAAATAACCCACGTGGGTTCAGCAACTGGGGCCTGACTCACCACACTTTCACAACCAGGATCTGGCCAAGTAGGAGAATGGGGCTAGCCTCAATGTGCAGTCAAGGAAACTGAGACTCAGCAGGGCCCAAAGTCACAAAGGGCAAGACAGAGGCTTGGATGCTAAGAGCTGGAGCTCCCCAAACTTAATAGTAAGAGGGAGGCAGGCAGACTTGCACCCACCCATCTCCAGGCCGGATCAGGATCCAACGAATCTCTGATATCTATGGCATCTATTTTTCCATAAGACAGACCAGGATTTAAGATCACCAGGTCAGAGGGTAGCTGTTTGCAATACACTGGACAAGAACAAAAGCTTTGGGGTCCAATATCCTGTGTATGAATCTTGGTTCTGCCCCTTCTAAGCTGTGTACTCCTGAGCAAGTGACTTCCCTCTTAGCCTCAGTTTCTCTATCTATAAAACGGGCAGGTTGGAATGTTGTAGGCCAATCCAGTGGTCTATGGATTATAAAGCATTTATCACATAGTCAGCTTAAGCCAATACATCATAGGTATCAGTAAATGAAATGAAAGAAGGGGCTCCTCAGGGATGGGTGGAAGGATATCAGCAAGATGATGGGAGGGGCAAGAGGAGGAGGCCACAGTCCTAACTGAAAAGTAGCCAAGGAGACTGTCCATGGGGGATGACGGTATATGGGCCATCAGCTATTTATAGATTTCTCTCTGCCCACAGGCCTGCCAAGGAGGCATGTTGGCAGAAAGACAAGGCATGCAGGAGCCAGACTAGCCTGGCTGCTTTCTCTGGGCCGGGACTACCTGCCCCAGCTCAAGCAAGAAGAAAAGGAGGTGCTACCCCTGTCCCTGGCTAACATCCAGGAGCCTGTCTTGCCCCGGAGAAGCTCTCCTCCTCCTACTCATCTTGTGCCTTTTCTAACCTGTGCTCCCTGGGCTAGGGCTTCTAAGATGGGCGTAAAGAATGATGCCATATATCTGTGGGCTCCAACATCCTGCCATACCCTCAGACACCCTTGGGGGAACAACAGAACAGCAAATACCTAATTAATGCTTATTATATGCTAGGGACTACTCTAAGCAGTTGACTGATCCACGATAGCTCATTTAATTTATTATTATTATGTTTCACGGGTGAAGAAACCAAGGCAGAGAGGTTAATTACAAGGCTAGAAGGCTAGAAAGTCGAAGAGGTGGCATTGAAACCCATGCAGCTTGGGTCCATGGTCCAGCTCTGGAATGACTAGAGCACCTGACCACCGCGCTATATGCATGGTTCTGCATCTTCTCTGTCACCCTCTGCCCAGGAGTGCATGCATTTGCATGCGTGCCCCCCCCCCCCCCCCCGAACTACCTAACTGCTGTCACACACAACTCTGGCAGCCAATGGAGTCCTAAGGCAAGACAGGTTCTGGGCTACCTCCAGTGTTCAGGAGAAAATGTGGGGGGTGGGGTGGGGGGGCTGGGTTCTGCCAGGCAAGGAGGCAAGCAGGAAAACCCGGCATCAGGGCTTCAGAGAGGAACAGGCTAGCGGCCGCTTGAGGGCTGCCGGCAGAGGGCAGTGTGTGCCAGCGTGAGTCCAACCAGCCTGCCCTCAGCCTATCCCGAGCTCTGTGTAACCTCTTCCAGCCTCAACCCTTACTTGCTCTTCCTTTGCTTCAAAAATACATGTTGCAGTCAGGAACCTAGTACATGCCTTTCTACCACAGATAGGATCACTGGATCACAAATAAATGTACAAATTATAGCGTACCCCTTCACCCCCACCTCATCCCAAGCCCAAGTGCAAGAGCCAGGTGGAGGCAGATGCTTGACTAGAGTGGGAGGGGAATCTACAAGGAAGAAATGGGGGAAAGAGGAGCGAGCGCTGGGCAGGATAAAACAATAGGTTTTTAACAGTCATCACCGGAACCATCTTTTCATTGGGCTCCGAAGTGCATTTGGAGGTAACCAGCTGCTCTCTCCCCAAAATAAAAGAGGAGGATGAGTCTCCTCCGGAGCTCCCCATCTGCCAGTCCCTGCAAATCAGAGCGCCTTACCGAGCTTGTTCCTCCGCCAGAGAAGGACCAGCCAAGCCCTCCAGGGACCTTGCTGGGCCCCACCCGGTTTCTGAGGAACTCGTCCCGCAGTCGAGGTGCCTTGCCTGCACTACCAAAGGGTTCCTCTGAAGCCTGTGGTCAGGCCACCACTTCCTAGGAAGCCCAAGCCAAGACCGGGATGGCGGCGGGCCTGGCTGAGAGGAGCGCGGGGGCGGGCCCCCACCCGGCGGGCCCCCACCCCTAGGCCGCTTGGCTATGGGGGAAGAGCAACAGTCACAGCCATAGTCCCGATGGATCGGAGGCTGGGATCTTCAGGCCGGGCCCCACGTCGGGTGGACGGGTCTGGTTCAAACTGAATAAAAGACAGAGCTCTGCCAAGTTGGGTGCTGAGACACCTGGCGGGGAGAGGGGCGTGCCAGGGCTAGTTCAGAGCATCCTAAAGGACTAGGCTGCAGAAGTCTGCGACTGAAGGCAAGGGGACAAAAACAGGGACACCAAGTCCAAAGAGGGCATCCGAGAAGTGGCCGGGAGGTTCAGGGGCGGGGCCAGAGACCTTGATGGAGGGTTCCTAGGCCAGCTGCTAGGGTAAGTCAGGGCAAGGGCTTCCCAGGGGAGAGTCGCTGGTGCTTGGAAAAGGTCGAGCAGTACTTCCACCGGTGAAAAAGAAACCGAAAGTGGCGCGGAAGATTGGGGCTGCAGGGGGTGGAGCCTGAAGGGGGCGGAGCCTCCTGTGGAGGGGTCCCGCCCCCCAAGCCGATTTAAGACTGGTGCAGGGGCGGGCTCGCAGCAGAGCGAGCTGCGGCCGTGGCAGCTGCACGGCTCCTGGCCCTGGAGCATGCGTGAGAGCCGCCCCGGAGCCCCCTGCCGCCCCTCCCGCGGCACCCTGCGCCCAGCCGCCAGGTGAGCCGGGCACTGGGCAAGAAAGCGGGAGGGAAAGGGGGTAGACTGAAAGGACAACCAAGTGCCAGACCAGCCTCAGGGCCGCCACGCCCCTGGCCCCTACCAACCCCACCCTGGCAGCCCCCCGCGCGCGCGGGGTTCCCGCAGCGCAGCTTTTCTCCGACCTTCGCCCAGATCACCCGGACGAGGTGCCAGTCCCTGGCCTGGCCAGCAGGCGGCGAGCCGAGGGCCACCCCGTAATCGGGGCAGGCTTTCTCCTGGCCCCTCTACAGTCCGCTCCACGTACCCAAACTTGGAGTTCGCCGGAGGCTGGACCCTGCCCCCACTGAGTCTCCACCGCCTGAAAGTGCTCCGAGCACCGGGAAGTTTATTGTCTAGCCCACGAAAGCTCAAAGGGGCTGCACGTACTTGGCGTACTTGGTCCTATGCCCATAGTCCTTAAGGGTCAGCGGCTCAACCTTAAGCTCCACACATCCCCAGTTGCCTCACGGCCCGTCACCTGTACAGCCCGCCCGACTCTCCGCTCACTACCTCTGTCTCCCCTATCAGCGCACCCCCGGACGCTATGGCCCACCCCTCCTGCCGGCCCCGCGTGTAGGATGGTAGCACACAACCAGGTGGCAGCCGACAATGCAATCTCCAATGCAGCAGAGCCCCGACGGCGGCCAGAGCCTTCCTCCTCCTCCTCCTCCTCGCCCTCGGCCCCTGTGCGCCCACGGCCCTGCTCGGTGGTCCCGGCTCCAGCCCCGACCGACACGCACTTCCGCACGTTCCGCTCGCACGCCGACTACCGGCGCATCACCCGTGCCAGCGCGCTCCTCGACGCCTGCGGCTTCTATTGGGGACCCCTGAGCGTGCATGGGGCACACGAGCGGCTTCGCGCTGAACCCGTGGGCACCTTCTTGGTGCGCGACAGCCGCCAGCGGAACTGTTTCTTCGCCCTCAGCGTGAAGATGGCCTCGGGTCCCACGAGCATTCGCGTGCACTTCCAGGCTGGCCGCTTCCATCTGGACGGCAGCCGTGAGAGCTTCGATTGCCTCTTCGAGCTGCTCGAGCACTACGTGGCGGCGCCGCGCCGCATGCTGGGGGCCCCTCTGCGACAGCGCCGCGTGCGGCCACTGCAGGAGCTGTGTCGCCAGCGCATCGTGGCCACTGTGGGCCGTGAGAACCTGGCCCGCATCCCCCTCAACCCCGTCCTCCTCGACTACTTGAGTTCCTTCCCTTACCAGATCTGACCGGCCGGATAGGCAGCATTAACTGGGGCTCCTTGTTATTATTTTTAATTAATTATTATTTCCCTGGAACCATGTGGGTGCCCTCCCCGCCCGGATTGAAGGGAGCTGGGGTGGGGGGGCTAGGCCCCTCCCCCATCTCGGCTGGAGACAAGGCCACTGACCCCTCCCCAACTCTTGGGGGGCGTGCCCCCTCCTGGTGCTCCCTCTGGGTCCCCCTGGTTGTAGTAGCAGCTTAACTTAACTGTATCTGGGGCCAGGACCTGAACTTGTACCTCCTACCTCTTCATGTTTACATATACCCAGTATCTTTGCACAAACCAGGGGTTGGGGAGGGTCTCTGGCTTTTATTTTTCTGCTGTGCAGAATCCTATTTTATATTTTTTACAACCAGTTTAGGTAATAAACTTTATTATGAAAGTTTTTTTTTTTTATTTTTATTTTTTAAAGGAAAAAGGTTTCTAGAGCATGTACTTTGGTCCAAGGTTTTGCTTGGTTTTAAATGGGTCCAGGGGAGAGGGATCTTAAGACTGATCTTTTTGGCTGGAGGTGGTGTGTGGCCCATATTCCATGGCTAAGAGCCCTGCTTTGTTTCCCCCCACAGCTCTGGGGATAGAGGAACTGTTTGTTGGTCTAGTCTTGGTACTGTGTGTCTGGTTAAAATGGCAGCTCACGTTTGAGCCCTTAATGTATACCAGGACCTCTTCGGAGCTTTACCTGCTTTCATTTACTTAATGCAATTGGGACAATTCTATGAAGCAAGGCCCTTAACCAATTTTACAGAAAACAAGTGCAGGGATAGATTTGCCTTTGGTCATTCCTGTGCCAAAGAAGACACTTGGGCTTTTTTTGGCTGTCCACACAGAATGTGTTTGAAATGGATGACAGAGAGATTTCCATTCTGTGACCACAATAATTTCCAGGAAGTGAGGGGGAGAGGAGGCTTAATGAGTTTTTTGGAAGGAGGTGTGGCACATTCTGAACTTAGCATCAAGGGAAACATTTTAGATGGGATGGGGATACAGGGTTGGGCCTGCCTTCCCTCTTCCCATCCTGTCCTGTCTTGTGTACCTTTTAGGACATGCACAACTTGGAGTCACAAAGAGGCCTTGTGGTCTACAGTGATGGGAAGGCCATGCTGGTGGCTTTGGACAATTCTTTTTGCCTCTTGGAGCCTCAGTGTAGATGCCAAAAATGGGCTTGTTAGAGCTAGTGGAACTCTCAGCAGCAGGTCTAGGCATCACAGAGAAAATGGTATTTCAGGAGTCAGGGGAGGGAATGGCTGCTCCATAATGTTTGTGGGGCTGGCATGCATAACCAGAAGGTCCCCATGACATGGGTTATATGGCTACTTCTGTGTCTGTGACCAACCTGACAGATAAACCATGCTGGCAACTCCGCTGTGCTTGTCGTATGGGGTGATTGAGTTATTTTCATGTTTAGGGTTAAGCAGATGGCGCACTTTGTTTTTAGAAGTTAAAATGGCCCTCTGCAGCCTTGGACATGCTGATAATGGAGTACCCTAATATTTAATAATACCTTTCCTATTTGAAAGTGCAGCAGAAAATTAACTTGAGACCTGGAGCTGCCCAGGCTTGTCTTGGGGATTAAATAGGTTCCAGGCCTCAAGGTTAAGGATGGCCAGGAAAGATTTAGGATATCGGGGAGTTTTGGCAATTTCATTCTTTAATTAGGTGAGAAAGAAGGGAACAAGGTGACATCTTATCTCTGGCTCCAAGGAATTGCTGCTTATTCTTCTTTTATCCTCCTTCTGCCCTTTGTTCTCTTCTGTGTGGATCAAATTTTGTCCTTGTTCTGACTTTCCCTATTTCCTACCTAGTTTGGACAGTGCCTGAGAAACAGAAATCCAAGAAGTCAGTGCTTGGGCATACTGCAGACACTTAGGAAGTATTTACTTTGTGCAGGCCCTTGTGCTACCTTATTTAAGCGTGACAACTAATCACTTCTCGGCCTTTTGGCTAAGATCAAGTGTAAGCCTGACAACTAGCCTGTAAATTAGAGGCTCCTTACCCCCATTTTACAGGTGGGAAAACAGGCTTAGAGATGCAAAGTATGGCACATAGCAAGTGGTGGAGCCCAATGTTCAAATTTAGATTATACTGCCTCATAGGCTGGGTACCAGTAGATAACAGCCTCCCACAAGGACCTAATGGTCGTAGTAATAATAACAGCAGCAGCTGCTAACATTTACATATAGCATTACTGTACAGACACCATTCCAAGCCCCTAGTTGCCTATGTTAAAACATTCAGCCTTCACCCTAGCATTATGATTTACTATTAACATCCATTTTACAGATGAGTAAACAGGTCTTCATCTAAAGAGGGGATGCATTAGAAGGTAGTTGACAATATTTTCAGAGTTTTTCCTCCTTTTAAAAAAGTTTAAAAACCACATCTTCATTACAGAAAGCACATTCTCCCAATAAAGCCAGGAGCAAAACAACTAAGAATGGAGACCCCTCTGATCACACTGCTCAGAGCCAGCCACTTTTCTCTGTTAGTCATTTAAAAAAATCTACACTAACAGATACAGTGGCTTAACAGGACCTAAAAGTCTCCGGAAGCTGCACTCCAGGCCCTGTGTGACTGAGATCCTGTGCAGGCACCAGTGCAAAGGAAAAGGGTTAGGGGGTGGTTCAGTGTGTGCCATGCGGCTTCCCCAGTGGTGCAGATTCTCTCTTAAACCTCAGCTTCATGATTCAGCAGCACTGACGTCAATTTACAAGAAAGAAAAGTGACAGGAGGGTCTGTGTGGGGTGGGGATTGGTGAGGTGCCCAGATGCCACTGAGGAGGTACCTTCCCCAATGAGAGTGGGTGATCTGGGCAGCATGGGGCACACAGAATGGGAAAGGGGCAGCTCTTCAGCATGATGGGGACTGCACACAGGTGCAAGAACACTTCAACCCACATCAAAGGCACCCCTGAGCCAGAAACTCTGATCCCTATTTTAGAGATGAGGAAATGGAGGTGCAGAGTACAGTCAGGGTCACAAAGCTCAAGCATGATAACAAAGACCTGCACCAGGTCCATCCCACTCTATAGACCATTGGTTTCTTAAAGTGCTGGAGTGGGAAGCAGGAAGAATGCTGGGAAAATGCATGTTTCTAGGCCTCACCTCAGCCTGCTTGATCCTCCTAAGCTTATGAGTAGAACTGTTACTGTCCCAGAGCCAGGAAGTGAGGCACTGAGTCTCTTCCTGAGGTTACGTACGTAAAGCACTTATCACACAACCTGGCAATATATCTATCTCTAAATGACGCAGTGCTCAGCAAATGATAGGTAAATCTTTATAACACACATTCACTGAGCACCTACTGTGTTCTAGGTATTACTCTAAGCCCAAAGGATACAGAAATGAACAAAATTGAGAGAGTCCTGTCCGTGGTCTCATGGAGTTCACATTCAGGGCCTCAGACAGTAAATAACCAACCATGAAACTAAAGGACAAGAAAATTCCAAGTAGGCATACTACTCAGATGAAGACTCAACAAGGTGGTTGGATAGAGGGGTGGTGGGGCAGAAGATAGGGGTGCATTTTAGAAAGGTCAGAAAGGTACCTCTAAGGGGATATTGAAATTGCGCCTGGAATGACAGGATGGAGCCGGCAGTCTGGGAGGCAGGCATTCCGGGCAGAAATTTGCTTTAAATGCAAAGGCCATCAGCTGGGATGAGTTCACTGCATTCCAGAAGGCTAGCCAAGCTGGAAGGGACTGAGTGAAGGCCAGTATCAGATGAGTTGGAATGGGTAGGGGCAGTGGGCAGGGGCCAGAGTCCTGTAGGTGGTGGTAAGGTGTGTAGATGTGAACTGTAATAGGGAGTCTGGGGGTGACCTGGTCTGATCTGTGCTGTTACTAGGTCCTCTGATTACTAGGTAGAGGTGGACTAAGGCAGGGAGGCCTGGGATATGGCCTTAAGATTCTTGCCTATGTGTGTACTTGGGGATGGTGTGAAATGAAGGGGGAGGTGGTTCATTCTTGGCCAGACCCCTCAGCTCCAGCCAATCAGGCCAACAGCAAGGAAGGGAGAGCCACAGGAATGCTGAGACCTGACTGGATGCTGGCACTCAGTGCAAGGCAGGCCTGAGTCAGAAACCCCAAGTCATGACCAGACCCCTAGCATAGGTCTGAAGAGAGCCCAGGCATGGCCCCAGACTCCAACGAGGGGCATCTTGGGGCAGCGTTCACCCAAGCAGGGCAGAACTTGCCCCATCTTTGTGGAAGGCCATGTAAGATCCCAAAGGTGGATCAGGCTGATACAGGGTAGGTGTGGCAGTGTAACCTGGAGGCTTGCTTTGCAACCCCCGCAACCTGGTCTCCACCAGCATCATCCAGACTCTCAAGAACTTGAGAATTCCAAGGATTAACAGGCTTGGCCTGATCCTGCCATTTGGGTGGGGGAGGCAGGAAATCTCAAAGTACCTCAGGGAAGGGGATGCAGTTTTCAACAAAGCAAATTCACACAGGGACAATGGTGCCCAAGGAAGGCGCTCAAACTGTGCTGCCCAACCCAGGTCCTGGCCTTGGAACCTGCCAGACAACCTTCAGGGAAAGGGGTTCCACACTCTACACTGACTGGCCCCAATACAAACCCCTCCGCCACGCATGTATGCTGTGTGGCATCGCGTATCACCAAGCCCCAGTCCTCCAATGACTCCCGCCTTGCTCAGGAGAAGGCCCGCCTCCCATGAGGGCCCACGAGGCCTAAAGATGGCCCCTATCCACATAGCCTCAGCACTCACCATGCTCCCTGCCTCCTGCTACTGGGCCTTTGTACAAGCTGTTCCCTCACCTCCTGTGTCTTGGGTAGTATTTTCTGCCGATAACGAGGTTATATAAATAAAAGCCGCCATCGCCAATGCCGGAGGACTCTACACAAGTCCTACACTGCTGAGTTGCCACGTGCTACTCTCACCGGCAGCCACCGTGGAGCTCCCACAACCGCGCGCACTCGCTGGACAGTGGTCAGTTCTGTTAGCTGGCCGGGCTTGATTCCCTTGGGCCTTTTCCAGCCCTTGAGGACCCCTGACCCCTTTCACCTCAGGATGGTCCTATGCATTCTGACTCTGAGAGGGCATATACTAAGGGCAGGCCAGGTCAAGCCCATAGTAGCAGGCCCTTCTCTACACTTCTGAGCTCCTAGAGACTAAAAAAATAAAAAATAATAAAATAGCGCTTTCATCCTTATTCCAGTCCACGCTGGCCCCTTATTTCAGACCCTTGCCGGCCCCAACCTTAGGTCTGAAACACTCTTTTTCTAACCTGGACATGCAGTTGATAATTGCACCCACCCCATGGGTGAAATGAAGTAAGAAGTTGCCTGTAAAGCGCTTAATGCATGATGGGTATGCAATAATTGGGACTGGCCGTCTGTTTCTGGACTCTTGCATTGCTGCTGTTTTAAAATAATGCCATTTATTGAGCACCTAGTGGGTGCTAATCCTTCACCCAGGTTGTATCTCGATGTAAAGAAGTTACCCCATGCATGTGTAAATGGCAGTGCCAGAGTTTGGCTCCAGGTGCTTGATGCCCAAGCTCATGATCTTACCCGCTACAAAACTCAAGGGTTCATGGGTTTATGCTTTATTTCTAACACCTAGGACCACCCTGGAGGGTGTTCAGAACCAGCCAGGGTTCAGAGCATCTCACCTGCCCTTTCTTCACAGCACAGTCTGGGAAGCCAGGGGAGGCAGTGGGCTGATAACTTATCTGCAAGGCTGCTGCAGAATTTAGCCTAGAACAGTGATCAGGGCTGCTGGAGCTGAAGGGATCCTGGGGAGTGGCCCTGGGACAGCCCTGGCAGCTGGTAGAGAGTCATGGATGCAAATGAGGATAGGCAAAGACAAATAAGGTATGAACCAGAGAGCTGGATCCTGTGCCAGGGCAGGGCTGGGAGGGTGACATTCAGGGCTGGCCCACCTAGGGACCTGCAGGGGCCTGTGTGATGAGATACATACTCCCTTCCACACATGGGGCAATCAGAGGCATGATGAAGGAGAGGAGGAGTCAAGGTCTGGCTGAATCAGCCTTAGTGGGCCCCTCCCCACCAACATTTCCCTCGGATAGAAGGCTCAGAGGAGCAGAAGGAGCTGGGACCCAGGACTGTGTGATAATAGTGGTCTCATCCAGAAAATGAGAATTAGATTTAACTAGACCCACTGCCCTGTTTCAAAAGGATCATGAAGATCAAACCATTTAATATAAGTAGAAGCAAAATGAATCACCACCCAAATATAGGAATTGCAATAATAATTATTTTTCATCATACAGCTTGCCCAGATGTATTTGAATCAGCATAGCCATGAAGTCAAACAGACCTGGTCCCATTCCCAGATTGCCATTTGCTGAGAACTGCCAATAGCTACCAGCTGAACCATATCCAGTGCTCACCAGCCACTAGGCCTCATTCTATGTCATTCATGAACAGTTTCTCATTTAACTCCACAAGAACCATATAAAACAGGTACGATTACTATTATTTTCATCCTTATTTTGCAGATGAGGAAACCAAGGCACAGAGAGGCTAAAGTGCCCAGGGTCGCACACAGAGAGGTGGCACAAACCAGGGGATTCTAATACGGGCAGCCCAATTTAACAGCCATTCTCTCATTTTAAGCTCTAAGCTGAATTTAACAAACCATCAGGCACTGGAGCTCCTCTTTTATGATTTTTGCCAGGTCTATTCAACTATTCTGTTACTCAACTATTATTTTCTTCAAATTAAGTTATTTAAGTTTTCTTTAAAGGGAAACATCAAATGATAGATAGATGACAGGTAGATAGATAAATGGAAACATCACTGTACACAGAATCGTGTTGCTACAAAGAGGTAACCCTTGCAAAGTGCAATAAAGTTTGAAATATGATAGTGAATTCAAGCTAGATATTGGTATTTTGCTCTGCTTTGAGAGAATATCTACTCTGTGTTTAGTTGAAAGGTGAGAGGGAGAGGGAGGGGGGGAGAGAGAGAAAGAGGGAGGTTAGGAAGAGAGAGGAGTTTCAAGTGTCATATGTTTGACACAATGGCACCCATATGAGACTTTCTTCTTAACTTACGCAGAAGGACTACAAGAGAATTAAAATAGGGAATTGCTATTTCAAGTCAGGAGCACGATAGTTTTATAAAACTATCCCTGTGTCCCACCTAAAACCATCATCCAGAGATGCTCTAGGGTACCCATCCCATGCTTGGGAAACACTGCCCAGTTTGGTGGCTAGCTGTATGTCATGGGCAAACAGTCCCTTTGTTGACTCTGAGCCTCAACTTCCTCATCTGTGAAATAGGGTAAACAGCCAGACCTCACAGGGTATAGAGGATTAAAAGGAAGTGATTATAAATTGTTAAGCGCAGAGTTGGTGTTCTATGAGAGGCACGATGCTGGCAGGGCAGGCTGGGTGTTATGTCAGGGGCCCTGTCCCCATCCCCAGCTTGGGACGCTGAAAATGAAACCCTGATGCACCCAGCCAGCCTAGGGCTCCTCAGTTCCATTTATCTTATCTTTTGCCAAGTCTTCCCTGTGCTAGTCTGGCGACAGGCTGAGCCACAGTTTTAGGAAGGTAGGTCAAAGGGAAACTATCTCAGGTCCAACTGAGATGGGCCTGCTAGGTTCCCCCAGGGATGTGAGCAGGGGTGGAGGGCAAGGGAGAGGAATGCACACTTGACCCTTACTGGATTTGAGATGGGGGAACTGAGGCCCAGGGAGGTGGGCACTATGAGAAAAACTAGTTCAAATGGAAAATTTCATCACTTCACATCCCTGGTCAAACATACTGCAAGTGAGTAGCTTTCCTTTATCTAGCACTTGCTAGGTTGATATCATTATTGTCTCTTTTTATACTCAAGGCAGCTGAGGCCAGGAGTGATTATTCCTTGACTATGCTCTCACAGGTGGTAAAAGCAGTAGAAGCAGTATTTGAACCAATCAAGAAAATGCCAGAGTTTTCCAATGGCTCCCAACAGCTAGATATGAAAATATGACCCCTTACCCATGGGATTTTGGGTTCTTCACAATCTGGCCCCAATGTACATTTCTAGCCCCACACCGTTTTCTTCATACTCCCCATCTGCTTCCATCACCCCCCACTTCTCATCTAGGCCTTTTGATGTTCCCCTTGCTTCTGCTTCATGTGACAAACTCCTACTTAACCTTTAAAGCCCAGCTCAGCCATTGCCTCACCCAGGAATCCCTCCTTGACTCTCCTGGACCCCCACTGCCTCTGTCCAAGCCCACATCAGAGTACTGAGAGGTTTGCTCTGTCTTCTAGACTAGGCATCCAGGAGAGCAGGGACCATCTTGTTAGCTGTGTGATACAAGCAAGCTACTTAGCCTTTCTGTGCCTCAGTTTTTCTATTACTATTGTTGCTACCTCTCAGGAGAGGACTGGAGGGGGAGTAAATGCGTATCTATAAAGGGCTTAGAAGCACACCTATATGAACAAAGTTCCCTAGAAATGGAATAGCAACCCCACAATGGGCACAGATGACATGAATACAGGCTAACCTGGGGAGCATCAGAGAGAGGATGTACCAGGTATGCAGGTGAGCAGTTGAAGGGGTCTCTCACACAGCCCTTCCCTGCAGTGCAGGTGCGCCACCACAATACCAACACCCCTGACCAGGTATGTTAGGCATAATACTGGCAAAAAAAAGAAGACACTCTTACATGTTTATTTTAATGTGTATTAGGAAAAAATGCATCACGTTAACCTTAGGGGTAATGGCTATTATTGCCTGAGACAACCCTAAAGTAAACATATAGAATTTTTTAATTTTTTTTTTTTTAAGTTGGGAGAGGAGCATTTGGTTAGAAAATCTGGTACAAAAAAAAAAAAAAATTGAGTTGAATAATGAGGCATGAGAATTGCAGGATTAATGCAAGAAGAGAAAATGTGGGGGAAGGAGCCAGAAGGATAGAAAGAGGGAAGACAGAAGACAGAATAGGAGGGGAGAGAAAAGACAAGATGGGAAAAAAAAAAAAAGAAAGGAAAGAGAAAACAGAGAGAAGGCCAAAAAAATAAAAAATAAAGGACACAGAGATGGATGGGTGATAAATGAGTGAGTAAATTTGTGAATGAGTGAAGGAGTGAATGAATGAATGGGTGAAGGATAAATGATCCAAGGCATATATAAACTAAAGGTCAAATAAATGAAAGGGAAGCACTGGCGGCTGAGCCAAGGGGCCGGGCCACAGCACCTGCAGCTCCTGCCTCGGTTCCAAAGGCTGTGTGCCAGGGGCTGAGCAGGGCAGGACCTCTCTGGGCTCCAGAGATGGTCCATTATCCCAGGTGTGGCTGTGCCATCACTTGACCCTGAGAAGTCATGTCTGCTCCCCTCCCAACCCACACCTTGGGCACCTATTCCACTCCAGCCTCAGAAAACTGAAAGTGAAAGCCATCCTGAGCTTTGCCCTGGCCTTCCTGTCCCTCAGCTGGTTTCTTAGAAATCAGCCGCCTGTTCTTCCAGCTGCAGCCTGAACTTCCTCCCTTGCCCAAGGGCCCCTTCCCTAGTGGGCGCCATACTGCCGGCAGTGATGGGGCCAGAGGTGGGGGCACGGGAGTTGGGGGTCATAAAGCGTGGTGGTTACGCATTCATCCCACACGCGTTTATTCATGCTTCCTGTGTGCCAGGTGTGCAGGGAGATGATCTGAGCCATTCAGAGAGTTAGAAGAGGACTTGGACATGGTTTCAGTATCACCGTACCAGACTCACAGGAACATGGCTGAAGGGTTGGTTGGTGGGGAGCACCAGAAAACTAATTAGGCCTAAGAATTATGGGGAGGAGGGTGAGAGACGTGGAATCAGGGGAGGCCCCTGAAGGGTTGCTGTCTGAGTCTTCTGGTGTGAGGGGGAAGGAGTTCATCTGGGCAGCCACGGTGGGAAAGGGCATCTCAGGCAGAGGGAACAGTGATCTAGTTACCTCTCGCAATCCATGTAACTGCCCAAGAAGTAGCAGGTTTCTCCTTTTATTGCAGGTGAAAAACTAAGGCTTAGGATGGATGTAATACAACAACAATAAAATTTAAAAAAAAATAAAAAATTAAAATTAAAATAAAAAAAACAAAAAACGAAGGCTTAGAGAAGTGTGGGGAGCACATCCCTGAGACCTCATAGCTATCACGTAGATCCAAGTGCGGCCCATGTGTCTGGCCTTCCTACTTGAGACTCGAGTAGCACCTGAGACCTTCGTCATCACCTGAAGCTCTCTTTCTGCCCCAGGCCTTGGACTCCCCATACCTCATTTAAATCTTCAGCACCACTCTGACTGGAAGGAAAAATAAGGCTGAGAGAGGTCAAGTGATCTGCTGAGGTCACACAGCTGGGACTCTCACCCAGGTGTGTGACATCTAACATGCTCCCTCTTTCCCCAGATGAGGTATCCAGGCCCTCACAGAACATAAACCTGATTAAACTGACAGTCTCTGACTCCACATTTTAAAGAGGTGGGATTTCCACTCAATTTTGATGGGAACCTAAAACTGCTCTAAAAACAAAGTCTGCTTTTAAAAATGGGACATTTTATTTCAGCATGGACTTTGTTTTCCTGCAGCTGGAAAGCAGGATCCACATATGGTGGAAACCATGAGCTAGAGCTTTGCTCTTGAGAAACTGCCTCACCCAGCTCTGTATGGTCCTGTGAGGCCTGTCAGTCATAAAGACTCGGCCACAGGTAGACATGGGCCAGACTTGGCCAATCAGAGGTCCCCATGCCTAGGTTCAGTTCTAAGCTGGAGCCATCAGAGATCCTGGGACTTTTCTGCTAAAACAAAAAGGAACTAGTTCCTCAAACTTGGGCCTGCTGGCAACCATGGCGTTCAATGTGTCAAAAATGTTGAAGAGAATAAACACAAGCCAGAGCCCTGAGGTGCTGCATGAGTGCCTGAAATTCACCTCTGGCCTTATCTATTACACACACCACAGGTTTCCTTTTTCTATTTTGTTTGCCTGAATTACGGTTCTCTCCCTTGCAACCCTGAGTCCTGGGTAGTCAGAATTTGAAGAGCAATAAGGGTCAGGGGTCAGATCTGGCTGGAACAAAGGGCAAGTGAGTGAAATAAAGCAATGTATCCTAGGAACAGACAAAACAACTGCTGGTCTGGAAGAGACAGACCAGTTTTGCCAGGACTTGGGGCCCACAGTGACCCCTCTCACTGATGTCTGCCTTCGAGGAAAGCTGGAATGCAGACACTTTCACACTTCCTGATCGATGGCTGTTCTCAGTAACTTGCTTTTTTCACTTAGGAAAACAAAGTCTGCACTAAAACAAAATTTCCTTCCCATTTTTAAAAGCAGATTTTATTTTTAGAGCAGTTTTAGGTTCCCATCAAAATTGACTGGAAATCCCAGACCTTCCAATATGCCCACTGACCCATCTCATACCTGTCCACATCAGTTTTTAATTTACACATTTGTTTTCAAATTTTTATGAAATTTGAAAATAACAATAGTTATTTTTAAACATATATATCTTCCTGATTTCTACAGATATATGTATTTTTTCTTTAAAAAAGACACCATCTGTCCTGGCTGGTGACTCAGTAGATTGGTGCCGGCCTGCGAACCCAAAGATCGCTGGTTTGATTCCCAGCCAGGGCACGTAACCAGGTTGCAAGCCAAGTCTCCAGCCAGGTCTGTAGCTGAATGAAAGGCAACCATACATTGATGTTTCTCTCCCTCTCTGCCTCCCTCCCTTCCCCTCTCTCCAAAAATAATAAATAAAATCTTTTAAAAAAAGAAAAACAGATACTATCCTTTATGACCCATATTGTAACCTACCTTTTCTACTCAGCATTTCAAAAGCAGCCTTTCAGGTCGCTGGTTGACAAGCAAGGGAAGACTGTACCCACCTGGTCACCTGGTCATTGATGAAGCTGAGGGCCAACAGATCAGGGAAGAGGCCCAGTGCTGACCTTGTGATGCACATTGAGTGCTCTCAACTGTCCACTGGTTTTGTTTTGTTTTTTCTTCTTTAAAAAAAAAATTTTAGGCGCCGGCCTGCGAACCCAAAGGTCGCAGATTCGATTCCCCAGCCAGGGAACATAACCAGGTTGCAAACCAGGTCTCCAGTCAGGTCTGTGGCTGGAGGCAGGTGAAACGCAACCATACATTGAGGTCTCTCTCCCTCTCTGCCTCTCTCCCTTCCCCTCTCTCTAAAAATAATGAAATAAATCTTTAAAAAAAAAAAGATTAAAAAAAAATTTTTTTAAAGGTTGTATTTATGTATTTTCAGAGAGAGGGGAAGGGATGGAGAAAGAGAAGGAAGAGAAACATTGATCTGTTGCTTCTCATACGTACCCCAACCAGGGATCTTTTGGTTTGCGGGATGACACCCAACCCACTGAGCCACATCAGTCAGGGCTTGTTCCTTTTTCATGGATGGGAAACTGTTGTTCAGAGAGGAGAAGTAGCTATGGTTGGCAGCCCTGGGTGGGCTGGGGAGGGACTGCTGGTGAGCAGCCATGAAGTTGGGCACAGCAGGGGCTCTAGGAGTTGGCCTGAGTTAATCCTTCTTACTATCCTAGAGAGGTAGTACTATTAATATTCCCATTTCTCAGATGAGAAAATTGAGGCCCAGAGAAGCGAAATGACTTGCCCAGGCTTACACAACTTGCTTGTGGTAAAACCAAAATTAGACCTCATGAACATCAACAGAATCCAAACAGAAGCATTGACATCCAGGTCTTGGGCCTCTGACTTTGTAAACTGTCAGCCAAACACACACACACACACGCCAAATCAAGGCTAAGCAGCCTTGAGTGGTGTGACGGTGTTCTGGCCTCTGCTACGTCCTACCTTCCATCTTCTTGAATCCCTTCAAGAGAATCCAGGTACCCTGCTTATCTCAAAGATAGTGAACCCACCGGACAAGGGTCAGGATCCCAAATGGGCCCTGGATTGAGACACTGAAAGGGCACCAAGGTGAAATTGAAGGCATTAAGGCAAAGTCCTAAACTGGGGTTAAAAAAAATCAATTGCCCTAATATAGGTTGACTTCTGGCCTTAAGACTCTAGTTGAGTGTAAGCACAAGATTAATCATGAGCACAGTGCAGTTTACACAAGTTAATCTGGCAACAGGACCTTTCCACAAGGATGCTGGGAACGAAGTCACCCATAGTGGCAGTGCCTGCCTACGTACCTTGTATACATGACACATGCTCAGGAATCACGGGTGATATTGAGTGTTGGTGACAATGAAGAATGCCTACACCCATACTGGGCACATGTTACATGTTCAATAAATAGAAGTTGCTATGGGCTCAACAAGGGGAGAGTGGGTGAAGGGACTGGTAACATTTAGGGCCATTTTTTTTTTTTTTTTTTAAGATTTCATTCATTATTTTTAGAAAGGGGTAGGGAGGGAGGAAGAAAGGGAGAGAAACATCAATGTATGGTTGTCTTTCACCGGCCTCCAGCTGGGGACCTGGCTGGAGACCTGGCTTGCAACCCAGTTATGTGCCCTGACTGGGAATCGAACCAGCAACACTTGGGTTCAAAGGCCAGCACTCAATCCACTGAGTCACACCAGCCAGGTAGTGCCATTATTATCATTGGTACTATATTATTTGGAGATATGAAGTATTATTATAATGTAACACAAGGGCTATTTTTATTTAGCATTTGTTATATACAGGCATTGTGTTAAGCACTTCACAATGTCTTATTTAATTCTTAAAATGATCTTCTGGGTAGATCACGTTAGGCTTGAATCATATGAAATTGCTATTTTTGTAGGTCAAAAACACAAGAGCATTGGCAATTTCACATGGTTCAATCTAACACCATCTTCATGTTTATGAATTAAGTTAACCCCATTGGCAGGGCTTGGAGGCTTTTGCCTACTTAAAAGATTCACATATTGTCCTTAGTTCCCCCTCTTCATCTACCTGTCATTCTGGGTTCCCGTGTGCCCAACACTCCACCCCATTGTGGCCAAGTCTATATTTATAGCTCCGGTTTCTTTGAACTGGGGAATTGAGGAAGTGACTTATTCCAGAGTCATCACAGCCACCAGAGAAACTTAAATTTCTGATTGGCCCCCTGGCCCCTGCCAAAATGGGATTCACCTCCACCCTGGGTTTCTGAACCAGCAAGACAGGAACAGAAATTGTGGGCCTGCCAGGTGACCACTCTGGAGAGCAGGTGAAGTAGATGGGGGTTGTGTCCACTTCCCTGTCAGTAAATCTGTGCCCAGCCTGATGGCCAACTGCCCTTGGGAGGGGTAGTGAGGAGAGGGGTGGGTTTCCAGGCATCTGGTGTCCCAGCCTAGTCCAGCCTGGCCTGAGCCTCCCAGAGGTCACTGGAAAGATCCTCTGGACCAACCCTGCCCCCGACCACCTCTGCCCCTGGGACGCTGCTCAACTGACAGCCAAGCTTCTAGGAGCTCTGCGCTGGGACTGCGAGTGGGGGGCAGAGGGCGGGGGGCGGGGGGAGGAGTATTTCCAGGTAGTCAGACTGAGATAGAGGGTGGCAGCTGCGGAGACAGCGGAGGAGGAAAGGGCAGCCTGGTCCCCGCTGCTCACAGCCCGCCCGCCAGGCACAGCCGGTCTTCGGGGAAGTCGCCGAGTCGGAGTTCCAGGAAGCGATAACGCTTTTTGAAACCTCTTTCTTGTGGCCTGGTCTCGTCACAAGGCTTGGTGAGGACCAACGTCAGGCAGGGCCACAGGTCTGGGCAGGCCTGCACTCTGACAACTGCTGCCACCCTCTGCTCTCCCCAGAGGCTGAAGGGGGACAAGGGGGCTGGGCAGGAAGGTGGGCAATTGCACCCTTACCCCTACCCCACACACACCTGACACAGGCTGAGCTTCCTCTGCATTCCTCTTGTGGCAGGTTCAACCTCAGATTACACATTCAGCAAATGGGTTGAGTATCCCTAGGCTGTAAGGTTGCTATGAAAGAAGAGAGTAGGCATGAGGAAATAGAAATTCTTCACTCCTCTCCCATGAAGTCAAGGAATGCATCTGGAGCAGGGTTTCTCCACCTCAGCACTCTGCTGTGTGGGCTCTCCTACATATTGTAGGATGGTTGCAGCACCCTTGGCTGCCACCCATTAGACATCGCTGTACCCACTTTTCAGTTGTGACACCAAAAATGTCTTTGGACATGGCCAAATATTTCCTGAGGGGCAAAACCTTGATCTACATTCAGTGCCTAGCACATAGTAGATGCTCAAAAAATAGCAGGTCCTCAACCTTGATGACAGAACATATTTGGTGCATTTTATATCCCATTGCCTGGCAGCACAGAGGGGCCAAGGAATGATCTGCGAGGTCTTTAGCCCTCCAATCTTTATCAGCCTCTCACCCCACACCCTTAATAAACATACCACATAAATTAAAACTGTGCTGGAGGCCTTGAACTTGAGGATAGCAGGCTGAATCAAGGGTGGGGTTACGCCAGACACAAGGAGTAAGGGAAGGCCACATGCCCATCAGAAAGACATGCCTTCTCCTATCCTCCTGCTTGACCCCTGGGAGCTGGCAGCCTTGCCTTTCCCTAGGCAGGTGGCATGGGGTGGGGAGTGTCTTCTTTAAGGACACTGACTTGCCTAAGAGAAGACAGTACAAACACTGATTCTGGGGTCCTACAATGACAGCCAGATCCTGCCCAGTTACCCTGTCCTCATGCCCTGCCCACAGACATGGAGCTTCAACGATTCGTTTTCAGTTTCCTGCTCTTCAATATTAACTCATAGCCAAGGATCACTGGACACATGAGGCAAGCTTGTAACATAAAAGGCAGAGACCAAAAACAACAGAGGATAAGAACTCCTAGAAAACAAAGCCAGTGCAGGAAAGCCCTTCCAGACCACAAAGCACCTCGGGGAAATAGAAGATGTTGCATGTATAAAATAAGAAAAAGAGACTGTGTAAAGGGACATTTCAGAGATCAACAAAGAATGAAAGAGATGAGAGCAGAAATAAAAAGGCCAACACTAGCATTGGAAGAGAAGGTTAGGAAGTCTCCCAGAAAGACAGATTGAAAATGTGAGAGAAAAGATAAGAAAATTAGAAGATTATAGCACAAGATAAAACATGCGGCTCATGAGAGTTACAAAGAGAACAGAGAAAATGGAGGGAAACATTTTTCTGAAACGAACAGACGTGAGCTTCCATAGTGGAAAAGTTCATCAACTATAGCATTCATTTTCTCTTTCTGTGTAAAAAAGATACCCAACTCTTAGTGGCTATGGTAGGCAGGATTTTAAGATAGCCCCATTGTTCCTGCCACTCTGCCTAACCCCCAAGACATGTATCTGATGGATTCTGCTCCTGTAGGTAGGTGATGCTATATGGCATGACTGGTTTCATATAAGGAAGACTGTCCAGGGGCCTAACTTAATCACAGGAGCCTGTTAAAAGCAGAGCATTTTCTCTGGCTGGTGCCAGGAAAGGAAGTCAGAGATTTGAAGCACAAGAAAGACCTGATGCTCTGATGCTGGAGTAGAGGGGGAGGGGCCACACAGCAAGGAATGTGGGTCCTCTCGACAGCTAAGAGCAGTCCTCAGCTGGTATCTGGGAAGGAAAGAGGGACTTCAGTCCTACAACTACAGAAACTGAATTTTGCCAAAATAAAAAAATGAGCTAGGAAGTAAATTTTCCCCTAGAGCCTTCAGATTGGGAATTGAAGCCTCAGTTGGCCCTTGGTTTTAGCCCTGTGAGACCCTGAGCAGAGAATCCAGCCATACTGTGCCAAACTTCTGACCTGGGAAAACTGGGAGATAATGAATATGCATTATGTTAAGCTAAGTTTGTGGTAATTTGTTACACAGCAATAGAAAACCCATATAGCTGTTTAAAACAACAAACATTGACCTCACTCAGTTTCTATGGGACATACTAGGGACTCCATAATTACTGGCTGCTATTGCTATTATTGTAAATACTATTCTTACTATCATTTTTTAGGTGCTAGGAAGCAAATTAAGAACTATAGAAAGCTACAGTGATGCAAATTTTCATTGCCTGAAACGCCTTCCAAATGTTTTCAACTTGCCATTATTAAGCACTAACCATGCAAAAGGTTGGTTTTGTTTCTTACTTTTAGGGATGAGTGACCAAGGCTCAGTGAGACAAGGAGACTTGCTTGGCGCTGAAGCGTGAAAAGGGGCAGATCTTAACTCACCAGGGCCCAGGGCTTCTGACCCAGGCTGTTGGCTGGAGTCCTTGGTACAGTGGGCAGGATGGTGGCCTTTGAGCAAAACAGAAAGGCAGAAGGTTGGGGACTGCAGCTGGGCCACTCCAGCACCCTTGAAGAGAAAAGCTGGGCACCCCAGCTCTGATCTGGCCCTCAGGTGTAGGAGGTTCACAGAAACAAAAAGAGGTCTCAGAGCATAGCAGAGGATGCCTTTGCCATAAAGTGACTTAAAGAACTAGAAATGTAATATGTTGTTCCACAGGCAGTCCAGAGGTAGGGTAGGTTTCTCGACTGGTTGATTCAGCAGCTCCGCCAGGCCACCATAGACCCAGGTTCCTGCCATCTACCTGCTCTGATATTTCAACATTGGTGTCATGTAAGGCTAGTTCTAGGGTGGCTGATATAGTTCCAGATGTTACATCCAGAAGGAAACCAGAAACCTTTCCTCCCCAGGGCTCCCCCTTAGGAGAAATAAAACCTTTCCATGTAGGCTGGTGCAGCCACTGTGGAAAACAGTATGGGGTTTCCTTAAAAAACTAAAAACGGAACTGCCTTTTGATCCAGCAATTCCACTACTTGGACTATACCCAAAGAATCCTGAAACACCAATTCATAAGAACCTATGTACACCTATGTTCATAGCAGCACTATTTACAATAGCCAAGTGCTGGAAACAGCCTTAGTGCCCATCAGTGGATGAGTGGATCAAAAAACTTTGGTACATTTACACAATGGAATTCTAAATAGCAGAAAGAAAGAAGGAACTTGTACCCTTTGCAACAACATGGATGGAACTGGAGAGTATTATGCTTAGTGAAATAAGCCAGTCAGTGAAGGACAAATATCATATGATCTCACCCATTATGGGACAATAATGAGCAAAACTAACAACAAGCAAAACAGAACCAAATATATGAATACAGTGAATAGGCCTTCAGTGGT
>PVIW01010164.1:0-46238 GCA_004026585.1 Noctilio leporinus
ATTTAAATCCTTTATCCATCTTGAGTTTATTCTGGTGTATGGTGTAAGTTGGTGGTCTAGTTTTATCTTTTTGCATGTTGCTGTCCAGTTCTCCCAACACCATTTGTTGAAGAGACTGTTTTTACTCCATTTGATGTTCTTTCCCCCTTTGTCAAATATTAGTTGACCATAGTGTCCTGGGTTAATTTCTGGGCTCTCTGTTCTCTTCCATTGATCTATATGTCTGTTCTTATGCCAGTACCATGCTGTTTTGATGACAGTAGCCTTGTAGTATTGTTTGAAGTCTGGTATTGTGATTCCTCCTACCTTGTTCTTCTTTCTCAAGATTGCTGTGGCTATTCGTGGGAGTTTTTGGCTCCATATACATTTTTGAAGTATGTTTTCTATTTCTGTGAAGTCTGTCATTGGCATTTTAATTGGGATTGCATTGAATCTGTAGATTGCTTTGGGTGGTATGGACATTTTAATGATGTTGATTCTTCCCATCCATGAACATGGTATATATTTCCATTTATTTGTATCTTCCTTGATTTCCTTCTTCATTGTTCTGTAGTTTTCTGAGTACAGGTCTTTGACCTCCTTAGTTAAGTTTATTCCTAGGTACTTTATTTTTCTTGCTGCTATGGTAAATGGGATTTGTTTTTTCGCTTCTATTTCTGTTGTTTCATTATTGGTATACAAAAATGCTTTTGATTTCTGTATATTGATTTTATACCCAGCTATTTTGCTAAATTTGCTTATTAGGTTGAGTAAGTTTGGTTGGAGCCTATCGGGTTTTGTATGTACACTATCGTATCATCTTCAAATAATGACAGTTTGACTTCCTCCTTTCCAATTTGAATACCTTTGATTCCTTTTCTTCTCTGATGGCTATAGCTAGAACTTCCAAGACAATGTTGAATAGAAGTGGAGAAAGTGGACAGTCTTGTCTTGTTCCTGATCTTAGGGGGAAAGCTTTCAGTTTTTGACCATTAAGTATGATGTTGGCTTCTGGTTTCTCATGGATGGCCTTTACGATGTTGAGGTATGCTCCCTTATTCCCATTTTGCTGAGGGTTTTTATCATAAATGGTTGCTGTACTTTATCAAATGCTTTTCCAGCATCTATTGATATGATCATATGGTTTTTATCTTTCAATTTGTTGATGTGGTGTATTACATTGCTTGATTTACGAATGTTGTACCATCCTTGCATCCCTGGGATGAAGCCCACTTGATCATGGTGTATGATCTTTGTAATATACTGCTGAATCCGATTGGCCAATATTTTGTTGAGAATTTTAGCATCCATGTTCATCAGAGATATTGGCCTGTAGCTTTCTTTCTCAGTTGGATCTTGCCCTGGTTTTGGGATTAGAATAATATTGGCCTCATAGAAAGAGTTTGGGAGTCTTCCCTCTTCCTGAATTTTTTGGTATAGTTTGAGGAGGGTAGGAGTTAGTTCTTCTTGAAATGTTTGGTAAAATTCACCTGTGTAGCCATCTGGACCAGGGCTTTTGTGCTTTGGGAGATTTTGGATTACTTCTTTAATTTCACTAGTTGTTACTCGCCTATTCAGGGTTTCTGCTGCTTCTGGGTTCAGTTTCGGTAGATTATACCTTTCCAGAAATGTGTTCATTTCATCCAGGTTGTCATATTTTTTGTCATACAGTTGTTTGTAGTAATTTCTTACAATCTTTTGTATTTCTGAGGTATCAGCCGTGATTTCTCCTCTCTCAGTTCTGATTCTGTTTATTTGGGTCCCCTCTCTCTTTTTCTTGATGAGTCTGGATAAGGGCTTGTCCATTTTGTTTATTTTTTCCAAGGACCAGCTCCTGGAGCTGTTGATTCTTCGAATTGTAGTTTGAATCTCTGAGTTACTTAGTTCTGCTTTGATCTTGATGATTTCCTTCCTTCTACTTGCTCTGGGCTTTGTTTGTTGTTGCTCCTCTAGTTCTTGCAGCTTTGTGGTTAGGTTGTTTTTATAAACTTCTTGTAACCTTTTTAGGAAGGACTGTATTGCTATAAATTTCCCCCTGAGAACTGCCTTTGCTGTATCCCATAGGTTTTGGGCTGTTGTGTGTTCATTGTCATTTGTTTCCAGGAACTTTTTGGTTTCATCTTTGATCTCATTATTGACCCTTTCATTGCTTAAAAGCATGTTATTCAGTCTCCATGAGTTGTAGAATTTTTGGTTTTTTCCCTTGATATTGGTTTCTAGTTTCAAGCCATTATGACCTGTGAAGTTACATTGTATGATTTCAATTTTCCTGTATTTGTGGAGGCTTGTCTTGTGACATACCATGTGGTCTATCTTGGAGAATGATCCATGTGCATTTGAAAAGAATGTGTATTTTGCTTCTTTGGGGTAAAAGACTCTGTATACATCAGTTAGGTCCATCTCCTCTAGAGTGTTGTTCAATGCCACAACATCTCTGGGGATTTTTTGTTTGGAAGATCTGTCCATTGTTGATAGTGGGGTATTAAAATCCCCTACTATTAGTGTGTTGCTGTCTATGTCTTTCTTAAATCTTCCAAGATTTTCCTTACATATTTCGGAGCTCCTGCGTGGGGTGCGTATATGTTTACCAGAGTTATTTCTTCTTGATGGATTGTTCCCTTAAGTATTATGAAATGCCCATCTTTGTCCCTTTTTATGGCCTTCATTGTAAAATCTATTTTATCTGAAATCAGTATTGCTACTCCAGCTTTTTTTTCATATCCATTTGCTTGATATATAGTTTTCCATCCCTTCACTCTCAATCTGTGTCGATCTTTTGTTCTGAGGTGGGTCTCTTGAAGACAGCATATATGTGGGTCATGTTGTCTTATCCGTTCGGCTACCCTATGTCTTTTGATTGGTGCATTTAATCCATTTACGTTTACGGTTATTATTGATTGAAACTTATTCATTGCTATTTTCTCCCTTTTTGTCTATATTCCCTTTTGGCTTTCTCTTTCTTCATTTTATTTGTTTACTTATTTTTATAGCAGACCTTTTAGCATTTCTGGCAATGCTGGTTTTGTAGAGATATATTCTTTTAGTCTTTTTTTGTCTGGGAAGCTTCTTATTTCTTCTTCTGTCTTGAATGAGAGCCTTGCTGGGTAGAATATCCTTGGTTGTAGGCCTTTGTTTACCATGACTTGAAATATTTTTTGCCATTCCCTTCTGGCTTGAATTGTTTCTGTTGAATAATCATTTGATAGCCTTATTGGGGCCCCTTTGTATGTTTTTTATCTTTTCTCTTGATGCTTTAGGATTCTCTCTTTGTCTTTGAAATTAGCCATTTTAATAATAATGTGCCTTGGTGTTGGTCTGTTTGGATTGATCCTCATTGGGACTCTCTGTGCTTCCTGAACTTGATTAATGTTTTCACTCATCATGTTAGGGAAATTTTCTATCATGACTTTTTTAAACAGGTTTTCCATTCTTTTTTTTTTCTTCTCCTTCTGGTATCCCTATGTTACTGATGTTGTTACGTTTCATGTTGTCCTATAGCTCTGTTAACTCCTCTTCAGTCTCATTCAGCCTTTTTTTTATTCTCTTGTACTGTCTTGGAGTATTTGTCTACATTATCCTCCGACTTGCTGATCCGGTCCTCTGCTTCCTCTAGCCTACTGTTGATTCCTTCTACTTTATTCTTCAATTCAGAAATTGTAATCTTCATTTCCTTCTGGCACTTATTGATAGTTTCTATGTCCTTTTTCATGCTGTTGTTGTTCTCAGTAATTTCCTTGTAACTTCCCTGGAGTTCTTTGTAGTTCTCCTGGAGTTGTTTATAGTTTTCTTTGATTTGGCTGAGCTCACTCAGTGAGCTATCTATCATCATTCTTTTGAATTCCTTATCTGGTAGTTCTGGTGCCTCTGTTTCATTTTGTGGTCTTTCTAGGGCTTCTTCCTTTCCTTTTGGTGATGGACTGATCCCCCCGCCCCCCTTTTTGGGTATCTGTTCTTGCTTGCTTTTTTTTTTGTTTTGTTTTGTTTTGTTTTGTTTTTTCTTTGGGTTAACCTGGTTTGCTTTCTTGCCTTAGTTGAGCACCCTTCTGTGATAGGAGATTTGTGGAGTTCAGTGTTGCAGTCTCCCAGATTTTCTCCACTTGCTGTTCTTAGTGTGTGCTTTATTTGGGCTGTGTGGTTGTATTCTGGACCTGTGGGCTTTTAGCAGAAAAAACGAAAAACAAAATACAAAAAAAAAAAGGAAAAAAGAAATAAAAACGATAATAATAATAAGAGGAAAGGGTTTAGATGGCTGTTCACCCTTAATAATCCCTGATTGGTGCAGATGGAGCCTTGACCTGATGGCTTTTAGCAGAGAAAAAAATAAAAAGAAAGAAGGAAAAAACAGGGAGAAGGTCACAAGGCAACGAGAAATCAATATTAATAAAGAAAGGGTTTAGGTGTCTGTTCACCCTTTATGATCTCTGTTTGGTCCAAGTGGAGCTAGGACCAGTGGACTTTATCAGGGAGAAAAGAAAGAAGAAAGGGAAAAAAAAAAAAAGAAAAAAAGGGAGAAAGTCACAAGACAAAGAGAAATCAATATTAATAAAGAAAGGGTTTGGGTGTCTGTTCACCCTTTATGATCTCTGATTGGTACAGGTGGATCCAGAACCTGTGGGCTTTAACAGGAAGAAAAGAAATGAAAAAAAAAAAGGAAGGAAGAAAATCATAAAGAAAGGGTTTAGGTGGCTGGTGAAGGGAGGAATACTTAGATTGAAGATTGAGGACTGGGAATGTGTTGTAGCCAGAGAGCGAGTAGACTTTAATTCAAGATTAGGGGGAGGGTCTTGGGTATTTAGGTGGATTGAAGTAAGAGGGGGACTAAGAATATGTGAGAAGTAACTTTTGCAAAGGATATGTTGGGGATTGATAGTTCATATAGCTCTCGGTATAACTCAGGTGCTTGAGATTAGCAGCAGTCCATTTCCTGAGGCTGCCTCTTTTTCTTGGTCAGGTCTTTGTAGTCTATAGTCTATATTCTAGCCGGTCTTGGCGTAGCAGGGCCTTTGACTGTCACAGTCAGGGCTGATTCTGGGTGTCCGCCCCCAGGTAGGCTGGGCCTTCAGTAGCCTAGCTAGGTTTTAGGGCTGCCGGTGTTTTGGAGCCCGCAGGGTGCCCCCTCCCATTCCTGGCGGAGGTTCCTGTCTGTGATGAGCACTGGGCGCACCCCTGCAGGTCAGCCGGCAACCTCGCTGGTCCCTGTGACAACTGGCCCCGCCCCCACAGTTCCTGGAGGAGGCAGCCCCCATCTGTCAACAGTGCCCGGGTCTGCCAACAATCCCCGCTCCGCCGAGGTGAGCGCCAATCCTCCAAGCCAACCAGCTTCTCGAGGAGTCCTTTACAAGGCCTCTGTGATGAGCCCCTCCTAGTCATGGGCGGTGCAGCCTTTGTCTCAGGCAATGGGCGGGTCAGTTGTCCCAGCTAGTAGTTCTGGCTCGCAGTTTGGAGTTTCCACGGAGCCTGGGGGCCCTGTGTGGTTGCGCAGGGCTGGGCCTCCCGCCTCGCAGGGGCTTCAAGCTGCTGTTTCCCTGGTGGCCCAGCAGCACCTTTTTCGGCCTTCTCGCAGCCCCGGCTGGTGCACTTCCCTGCTCCCTGTCTCCGGCTTCCTGCAGGACTCTTCTGTGCCTCTAGCCCCGTGAGGAGCTTCCTCTCCCTGTTGCCGGAGAGAGGTTCTCACACAGTCCCTCCCCTGCAGGAGTTCAAATCCTCATTCCCTAGGGCGTTTGCCCTGGCTGCCCACACTTCACTGCTCAGACTTCCAGTCGCCAGGGAGCCCGGAGCTGGCCTCAGTCAACCACGCCCTTCTGGGCAGAGCCGGCCACTGCCCAGAGCCAACCTCGGCCTACTGGCCAGTCGGTTGAGAACCACCTCACCTACTCTCCTGCTGGTCTCCTCTGCCTCTGGGCTGTGCTCCCCTGTGTCCAGATGCTGACCTTTACAATTCTTAGGGTCCTAAAGATGTCTCTCCCTCCCTATCTTGTCCTCTAGCTGCTCTGGTACTCAAGAATACCATCAGCACTGCTCTCTACTCTGTCGCCACCTTTAGTCCCCACAACCCCTTGCAGCCAATTTAAAAGACTAGAAGCAAAATGAAAACCATCATCTCTGTACAAAGGCATCATCATCCTAGATCTTGAGTAATCCTCATATATTTTTCAAGAGCTTTTATAGCAGCTTAGAATAAAAGATAAGCCAAGTAAGAAAACAAGCAAGAACCAGTGGAAATTGCACTTACAGATTTTTTTATTTATTGAAAGGAATAAAGCAACCTAATGTATCTGCAGGAAAAAAACCCTAATCAAGTCACGCAGGTTAATGGAACTTCTAAAAATGAAATATAATAACCAAAAATTTGGAATTTCAGAGAATGTTTTTAGCAGCAGACAAAGATGCATCAGTGAAGAGCTGACAGGAAGAAAAATGGTGGAAGATATGTAAAAGAGGTAAAAATAGGATTCAGTGTGTAGATCAGACTTTTTTTTTTTTTTTTTAATATATATATATGTAGACTTAATATTTTTTTATCCTCACCTGAGGACATGCTGCTATTGATCCTAGGAAGGGTGGGAGAGAGAGAAGGAAGGAAACATCATGTGGAGAGAAACACTGATTGACTGCCTCTTCTTTGCACCTGAGTCTGTAATCTAGGCATGTGCCTTGACTTGAGATATAAATTCACTGTCTTTCTGTTTATTAGGCAATGCTCTAACCTAGCCATACCACCCAGGGATGGACCTATTTTTAATCAATCTCAGAAGAAAGAGGATAGATCAAAGATAGTGTTTGCCAAGAATTTTCCGAAACTGATAGGGCTCCAATCCACAGATTTTTGAGGCCTAAGTTCCAAGAAAGATAAATTAAAAAGAAATATACATGAATCATAATGAAATTGCAAACAAACAAAGACACATTTGAAAGCAGTCAGTGGAAAAGATAGTCATGAATGGCACAGCATTTCTTTTGACTGTCAGTGGTAATGATGGAAATCAACAGTTAATGGAATATATTCTCAAACTATCAGCACAGTATTCTGTCCCTATTGAAAATACCTTTCAAGAATGAAAGTGTACATCATTAAGTTCTAGTATTAAAAAAAAAAAAATTTTTTTAATTTAATTTATTTTTTAGAGAGAGAGCAGGGAGAGAGGCAGAGAGGGGGAGAGACATGAATGTATGGGTGCCTTTCACCTGCCTCCAGCCTAGAGACCTGCCTGGAGACCTGGCTTGCAAACTGGTTATGTGCCCTGGCTGGGAATTGAACCAGCGACCTGGTTCAATTTGGGTTTGCAGGCCGGTGCCTTATCCACTGTGCCAATAGCCAGGGCTTCGTAGTGAAAATTCTAAAGGATGTACCTTAGACAGAAGGAAAGATCTGTGTTAAGAAGATGAACAGAAATAAACTTCTATGCATATGTCTATTTTTAGAATTATGACCCTAATGTTAAGAGCATGTAACTTTCAAATGCGTGTAAGGAAACTAGGATTGGAACCATGTTATTTAATGTGTAGAAAAAGATTAATGACTGTTGTTGGGTTTTCATACTTAACGTTGTTCTGGAAGAAGAAATTAATCGGTATTAAACATTAGGTAGAGTCAAGTAACATGAAAAATTTTAAAGGTAGCTTATTATGAACCCATAGTAATTTAAATGGTGTAATATTGTCACAGATACACAGATCAAGAGAGCAGAGTGCACAGACATAGGACACAATAAGCAGGGCACAACAAGCTGGACACTGAATAGAGAATACACATTAAAGAAGGCCAGGGAAGGGAGGAGGACTTACACAGTCAACAAGATTGGATCAATCAGTGGCTTTCCATTTAGATGGGGAGTAGCCAGAGGGTTCAAGACCTGGATAGCAAAAATATAAAATTAAAACTAAAAAATAAAAATAGTCTTTTCCCCTTAAGTTTTTAAAATAAGGAAAGCACAAGTTGTAAAGATTGGTAGGAGACTACATTAAATAAAACATCTGATTAACAAGATTCCTAAAATAAAAATAATAAACCATAGACCAGGATAAAATGTTAATAATGCGTAATAGTATCCACTGGATAGATGTCAACAAGCAACTCTCAGAAGAAACCTTAATGTCCAGTGGCTTCACTGCAGGCAGTTGCAGGTTTAAAAGGCTGATAAGGCAGGTTAGTGCTGCCTTAGGCACAAGGGAAGCTTGCTCTATTCCTCCCTTCTTCTTTCCCTCTCTCTCTCTCAAATGGTGCTGTTGGAAAAATTTTCCTGCTGTTACGTGGCTTAAAGAAATTCCCATGATCTTGTGATTCCATATACTTTTCATTGGCCAATTAAATGGTGGTTAATAAAATGGATTATGAATGCATCAGGGATGTCAGCTCTGACAGGGCAGGTTCTAAGTGGCTGCTATAATGTGCTCTATTGGACCAGAGAGGGGACAGAGGACTACAACAACCCCCCAAGTTGGCCCGCTGGACAAATACAAGAGTCAGGGGGGTTGATCCCACTGGCTTTTGCGTCATGAGCATTACATATAATCACATGGAGGCCTACAGCCTGTTGGAAAAATAAGGTTATACAGATGTCATTATATATTAAGGATAACTATTTTTGGAGACTTAGCAAACTTGAAAATTTACAGAAATTCTTATTGGAAGTAATTTTATATGGAATATCACAGATAAAGACATTATTGTTTTGGGTTCACTTGTAAGTGAACTTCCTGGACTAAGAGAAAAAGAAAACCTGATCCAAGCCTTTATGACAGCACTACCTTCTCTGGGACTGAAATTAGACTTAAAGTAAAATAAAATCAGTAAGTATCTCATTTCAATATAAAGTATCATTTGAAACTGTTGATCTTAAGCAGCAATAAATATTAATGTATCAACAGAGCTATAAGGATATTAATTATGACATTTTAGAAGCAGAGTTCATTATGTAGAAATCATTCAGACTGTCACTAAAGTTACTAAAATATGCAGCACAGGTACTGTTGTGTTTTAACAGTAATTTGTTATATTTTACTCTAAAGTTATTGAAGCATGTAACTATAAGTGTACAATTATGGGGAAAAAAGCTGATAAAATCCGGTTTTTGCTGAAATAGAGGGAATAGAATATTCTCAAGATAGTGGTGATACAGAGACTTCTATTTTGCTTTCCATTTTTGAGCATATGCGGGTGATGGGATAGAGACTTCTGTTTTTCTCTCCATTTTTGAGCATGTGCAATAAGCAATTCTAGAGAAACTTACCTGTGGGTACAAGAAGAGAAGTGTAGCAGAAATGCTTGTTGCAGTCTTGCAAATAACTCAGATGACTAGGGAAAAAAGAGTGGTATGTTAAAGGAGTGGAATACTACATAGTTGTTAACTTCTGTAAAAAAAAAAAGTTGCATAAAAATGTATAGGATCATACTACGTAAGGCAAGTCTTCAGGGGCTATTTACTTCTGTAGAGGAAGGAAAGAGAAAACTATGAGGAAGAGTTAACTTTTATTTTTCATTTTTTAAACTGACATTAAAATGTCATTGTTAGTATTTGTGACATTAAGAGTAGTAGGTGTGTTTTGAATGTAAAATAAAGAATGTTTCAATTAAAATATTAAACATTTTAAAAAATCAGTCAGCTATAGAACTTTTCTAAATTTGAAGGCAAATTAATTTTGGAAACTTGCTAAAAATAACCTCTACCCCCAACTTTTCAGGTTTTTAAATAAATTCTGTACTTTACCTTCTCTGTATAACTGAGTAATTAAATACCCTATGCTTCCCCTCAAGAGTTCTACTCTTGGGATTCTATCCAAAAGAAGCAATCTGAAATATGGAAAAAGCTCTGTATATTAATGTTTATTACTAAGTTACTTAAAATTATGAAAAATTGGCAGCAATGTTTTTATAAAAACAGGAATGAAGTTGTTCACTGAGTTTGTTGAGCAACAGTAAAGATTTGAGTTGTTGCTGGAGCCAAAGCTGTGGTATTTTTCAGGGCAGGGGAGTGATATGAGAGAGCATGTAGAGTGATATGTGGTATACGGTTTCAGCTACATAAAACCCTATAATGTATGTAGAAAATGACATGAGCTAGTGAAAACGGTCTCTGGGAAGATGCCAAGTGTTTGAGGTTGTTTTCTTTTGCTTATCCAGGTTACATAATAACAGTGTTATTTCTCTCATGAAAAATATTGTATTAAATTCACCCAGGCCTAGGTTTACATTTTTCTTCCTTATTTTCTCTTTATAGCAATAGTTGTCTCTTTCTGCTTTCCTTATTCCCTTACACCTCAGTCCCCTTTTATGAGAAAAGGCTTACTTTGCCACTCTTCAGAGATACTTAGTGTAGAATGTTGAAGAACGAGAAAACCACAGGGCAGATATCACTGGCTATTCCTCGACTGATTATGTACTGTCAGAGATCCTGTTTTGCCTTCTATGTAAGTACCTTGCTTATTGTATTGGGCACAGGCAGCATTTAGTCCCTCGTAGAATAATTAGATTTGAATTTGTCTTGATTGCCATTTAACCTTATATGTAAACCATCATCATGGTTCTGTTTTGAGTGGCTACTTCTTTTACCCATTAGTTTGAACTACATGCCACACAATGGCCTCCTAACTCCATTTCTGCAATCAGGGCCAACCTCTGTGGTTGCTAGGACATGTCCTATTTTAAAAAGGTTCATCCCAGAGTGAATAGTGTATGTATTTGCAGTTGCTTGGGGATGGAGTGGGTTGCCAAGGTCAGGCTTTCTGCTGCTACCAAAGGTGTCGTCAAGAGTCTGGTCAACCACGTTGTTGTGTACTGATTGTGGAGGGCCACATACATTAGAGGAAAAGGCTGAGGTGGTGTCTGAGAGAAGTAACCTTTGGGCTACTGGGGAGTATTATTTAAAAGAAAGCTGGGACATGCTCTCTGCCCAGCACTGATACTGGAAACCTCTGGTATCCCCTTCTAACCTGCAGTTAGCCTGGCCTATTTCTGGCCAGTTGTGAGAGAAAGCTCCACCTGTCTAGTTGTATTGCTTTATTAGATCTTGACAGTTGGGTTTTTTTTTTTTTTTTTTTTTTTTTCCCCATCTTCACAAGGACATGCTTATTGATTTTAGAAAGAGGAAGGGAAGGAGAGAAACATCTATTGGTTGCCTCTTACATGCACCCCAGCTGGGACTGAACCCACAACCTAGGCATGTGCCCAGACTAGGAATTGAACCCATACCCTATGGTTTATGAGATGACACTAACTGGGCCACCTGGCCAGAGCTTCTTTGAGGGTTTTGATGCTGCCATTTCCAACCTTCCAGATAGTCATCTCCCCAGGATGACCAGGGTGGCCCTGATAGAGATCTTGGGCAGTGAGGAAATCAATCTTTGATCTTGCATCTTGGGTGGCAGCGAATAATACAAAAAAAAATTTTTTTTAAGATGTTATTTATTACTTTTAGAGAGAGGGGAAAGAAAACAGGCAGAGAGGGAGAAAGACCTTGATATATGGTTGCCTTTCACCTGTATCCAGTCACGGACCTGACTGGAGACCTGGTTTGCAACCTGATTATGTGCCCTGGTTGGGGAATCGAACCACTGACCTTTGGGTTCTCAGGCCGGTGCCTTTCCTGCTGCGCCACCAGCCAGGGCAAAAAATTTTTTAGGCTAGTCATTAATACCTGTTGTTCTTTTGATTAAAAGCTGACTTTCATGTATACTTGCAAATGTGCTCTTGTTGTCTTTTACTTTATATCAAGGTTTTTTTGTTTTCTAATTGAGGTATGAATAAAACATATGAACTATACACAGTAAAATGCATAAATACATACAATCTAGTGAGAAATCACCTCTCTATCTTCCATCACCCCCTTCTAGAAAGTTCCCAAAACACATAAATGTTTATAGTGTGAATTCTACATAAATATCTGTCATGTGACCACCACCTGAACCAAGATTTAAATTTTTTCTAGCACTTCAGAGTTTATCCTCAATGTCACTCCTCATAAACACATATGCTGTTTGTCAGGGTTCTTTTGAATACTCTGGTGGTGAAATCTGTTTCCTGAATTTTGAAGTCACTTATCTTTGGCCCCATAATCCACCTCATTTCCTCTGGCATGCTCTGACCCCAAGTAATAAATGTTTTGTCTGTTACAGATCTGGGACACAGCAGGGCAGGAACGGTTCCAGTCTCTTGGTGTGGCCTTCTACAGAGGTGCAGACTGCTGCGTTCTGGTTTTTGATGTGACTGCCCCCAACACATTCAAAACCCTTGATAGCTGGAGAGATGAGTTTCTCATCCAGGCAAGTCCCCGGGATCCTGAAAACTTCCCTTTCGTGGTGTTGGGAAACAAGATTGACCTTGAAAACAGACAAGTAAGTGCTAAAGATGGTGGAAATCATAAATGTGGATGTTTTATAAACCTACCTTCATGTAGGTTATCGTTATTGAATCATAGAAATGTCCTTTTAAAAGTGACAGCTAAGTTTGGGATGACAGGTACTGTTTTTTTGTTTGTTTGTTTTAAGATTTTATTTATTATTTTTAGAGAGAGGAGAAAAGAGAGAAGCAGATAGGGAAATAGACATCAATGTATGGTTGCCTTTCACCTGTTTCCAGCTACAGAGCTGGCTGGAGACCTGGCTTACAACCTGATGTTTTTAGCTTTGATTGGTATGCCTCAGGGACAATACCCACTTATGTCTGTGCACATCCGTGGTGAAGGTAGGGAAATGGATATGATTGTGTTACCTGCTCAGCTCAGCCGTTGGAAATGGGGTCTTAACACTCTAACTTGATAAAGGCACACCATCTTGGCTTCCCCTGTGGTAAAACATGGCCATGATGTCTACAGTGGTGTTCCCTTTGAAGTCATGCCAGCAAAGCAACAAGTCCATTCTGTGGGGCTACCTACACTGGCCACCCATTTTGGTCTGTCCCAGTGAAACAATTTGACTTGAGGCCTTGTGGCATTTTGCATTTTGGTCTTTTGGATTTAAAGGCAGAACTGAACTTAAGGCCTGGCTCATGCACATTTAACTTGGGAATGTTTCTTAGAATTTGAGTCTTCATTTATAATAATGAGAACACTCTGGGATCAGGTAACATTGCACATGAAAGCCCTGGCACTGAGGAGGAACTTGGGAAAACGGTGGCTTTCTGATTGTCTCATTGTTATATTCCTCTCCTATGAGAGATACATACTTCTAAGTAACCATGTGAATTTGAAGGGTTCTATGTGAAGCCCAGAATGGCTCTAGAAGGTTCACATGGAAGTGTGAACTACTTTCAGACCAGTTTTTAAGGACCAAGGTCCAAGAGACCTGGTTTACATCCCTATGCTGTCCCCAGCTGGCTTCTGATACTGGGCTCTTGCCTTTGACTTCTGAGCATCAGTTCCCTTTCTACACCTCAATGGAGGGAATTAGATTTTGTCATTCTCAAGTGCTGTCCTAATGCTTGGATCTTCATAGGTGCAGAAGATTGCTTTGAGTAAAATTACTCTGGTTTACTTTCAGATGCATTTCTCTTTAAAACATAGACTGTTTCTTAATTAATAGCTAGGTTTATTTCTGAACATTCATCCTTTTTCTCCCTTTCCTAAGTGACAGTCCTGCTCTCATATCTGAAAGTGGGCTGGGGTAGGAGAAGGAATTAGGATATATGAGGGTGTTTGTTGTTGAGCTGCAGAATTCTTTGGTGTTTGGCAAGGTGATGTAACATTTAGCAGTATTAGGGAAGAGACACAAACCTCCAGACCAAGGTGTCAGGTGTCTCTTGTGCTGAGACCTCTAAGGTCTCAGAAGAGGTAATTAATTTCTTACTGGGTTAGCTTCTTACTCTCTTCAGAAGCTATTTTTATATGTAGCTGAGGATCGGAAGGTGTGGGTTATTGACAGAGAATGAGCTTTGGGTTTGAATCCAAGCTGTACTTTGTATAGCCAGCAGGGTGACCTTGGACAGGACTGCAGGTCTCTTTCTATCCCCTACCTGCTGCTTTCCTTATCCCTAAAGTCTGTTTCCCCACTTGTGCTACCTGTATACTAGGGATGATTATTCTTCCTGAGAGGGGTTGAGTCAGTGCCAGTTGCTGCCTTTTTTGCTTTATTTTGTTTTAAATAATGTAAACCCTTGCGTGGCAATCCAGGTTTATTGAACTACTGATGCTAAATTATACAAAATTGCACTACTTTAATTAAGGCTCTTAGTTTAAATATGACACTGTCTTAAGTAGTTGTAACATTAGGTTAATCAGTTTAAATACTGTGACTCCCTGTTGGATTATTAAATAAAGCAGCCATAGTTACTGCAACTTAGGCCCTGTGACCAATTACACATGATTTAAATTACTTCCCACATTCACATCCACATCACTAATCCACCATTTAACATCTCAACCAAAACGTTACACATGTGAAACAATAACTACCAAGCAAAAATACTAAATATATATATTTGGTATTGCAAATACACTTATGCATGAGCAAGCAAGGGATTCATAGTGACAATCTACAGCTGCAGAAGCCTGAAAATATTTACAAAAATAGTTAAATCATTTAAAAATTATTTAAAAATGTACATTTCTTATTGTAGACCCCCCCACACTATACATACAACTATAAATACTGTTCCCTGTGTAAACAAAAAAGGAAACATAATAAGAAATTAGAAAAATAAATGGGCATTTCCTTCCCAGCAGATATTAAAGGCACTGTCTTTAAGACATTATATTGAAAGCGCTATATTTTAAAGGCATGATCACTGTCTCCACAAGTTTTTTGAAAAATTTTTTAAACTATAGGTATGTTCATCAAAGTGCTTATTTGTACAGGACAATGATAATGAGCTTGATTTTCTTTTCTTTTTTTAATGATAGCTACAAGTATCAAAGAAGTGAAGTTATCTGGGAGTAGCCTGTATAGGGGCTCTTTGGATGTCCCTTTTATTATGCTAAAATAGTGGTGTTTTTAGAATTTACATTATGGTAACTGCCGATACAAAGCATGGGGCATATTGAAGTTTATGGTACACCATTTTTATAATATGTCCAACAGTGGTGGATGAAAATGTCTCTTAGCAGTAACACTTGGATTGTAGCCTCTGGTTTTACCAGCTGCATACTCTAGGACTACTATATACATAAAAATCTCTTTTGTGAACTAGCAAGAGAATGTGTAAAATGATGTAGTAGCTTTCATACGCATCTCAAAGGGTACTGTCACAGAATGTCAATTAAAGATGTTGGTAGGTTTAATTTAGTTAGAATGCTAGGTAGCACTGTTGGTTTGGGCAACAGTTTTTTTCAGACCTGGCTCAGACCTACGATGTATTTAGTGCTATATTAAAGCAGCTGATTCATGACTTTTTGTGTGCCTTCCCAGGCACTGGAGTTTTTCTGTTGATTTGCTGCACTGTGTCATTAAAGATTTCATTAACATTTATTTTTTGGTTTTAGAGAGGATTCTAAGAAAGCACAGTTGTTCCATTGTCTTGCTAGATTTTGACCTTGTTTCTTTCCTACAACTCTTTCATCTTCCAAGTCACTTATTACCAGCCAGAATCATTGGAACACCATCAGTGTCTAACTCGATTTACAAGACCTGAGAGAATGGATTCTTTGAGTTAGACACTGATAAGAATCTGTTCTCTCAGGTCTTGTAAATCAATAAATATGGACTGAGCTGTGGTGGAATAAACTAATGCAAAGCCTTGTTCATTTTTCTAGGATAAATCCCTCATTGGTGTACATTGTTACATTCCTGCAGTACCAGGACTTCAAGCATACACTTTTGTATGTTTCAACTTGCTTTCTGTAAGAATCTTCTCTTGTAGGATCATATTTTTCAACAAAAATTCCTTGAACGAACTATGTAGTCAGTGCACATTTTCCAAACCTCTCCTGAGCCAAGAATTGACTAGCTTATACTCAGTGCATGGTGGAAACTTGTCAAAAGCTTGTACTTCCCTTTGTCACTGGATCCCCGGAGCCAGCATCACCCTGTGCCTCATGCTCCCTGCTGGTCTTGGCTCCCGGCGCCATAGCAGTCCTGCACTGCTGCTGCTCCAGCTGGTTTATGTGCCTGGTTAGCTGCTTCTAATATGAGCACACATGCATCCTGCTTACTCTTCCAGGTGGCTACAAAACGAGCACAGGCCTGGTGCTACAGCAAAAACAACATTCCCTACTTTGAAACCAGTGCCAAGGAGGCCATCAATGTGGAGCAGGCGTTCCAGACGATTGCACGGAACGCACTTAAACAGGTGGGTCTCTCTGGCAGCTATCTGGCTCCCTGTGGTGATTGATCATGGACCCAGCCCCTGCCTGGCTTCATTATTCTTAATTTTCTTCCCTAGCTTATTTCTTTTCCATGCAGCCAGAAAACCTATATCTGGGAAGGTAATGACACATTCTGTTAAAGTTTCTAGAAATTCTAATTATTAGTGAATAAACTGAATGATGCAGGGGCACTGAAGACTTAAGCTGAAGCTGCCCTTACTTGACTGAGCATGGTCTTATTTTCTTTGCTTTCTAAGGAGATTAGTCCATTAGGAGGTCCCTAGTCAGATTACTTTTAATTTAAATCATATATGAGCTTTTATCCCTTCATTTGTAAAAGGAGAATACCAGCTTTGTACATATTAAATGAGATGGGCTTACTTTTGTCATCAGAAAGTTAATTCCTAGAGGAATTGTACTCCTTGAATAAAATTTTCCTGTATGTCCCTTTTTGTGTTGTTCACATACAAAAAAGGTACTTGTTGGCATGTGTTAAAGACTTTTTGGATTTAGCAGCTCTGTTAGGCACATTACAAGGTGTTGTCAGTTGTCTGCGGTAGTCATAGACACTGGAGTTGAGAGGGTGCCAGAGGTGAGGTACTCTTTGGGGGCACAGAGAACATTTCAGGGAGCACATAATGGTAATAAAGGGTCAAGCAGGTTCTGCTAGTTCCATGAAACAGTGTATAGAAGGAGGGGGCAGTGATTCTCAGCAGGATAGGGCTGAAACTGTATGCAGGGAGATATTTGGAATAGGTTGTTCCAAGGACTGGAGGCTGCACCAGGTGTTATATAATGAAAAGGGACAGCCCTACCCAAAGAATTGGTCCACCCAAAATTCCAGGAGACAACCAAACCCACACACACACTAAGAAACACTTTTATAGTGGAAAGGAACTGACCAGGATGCAGATTAAAGTCCTTTTTGCCACCTTCTTTACCTCTGCCTTTCAACCTCAGCCCACCTAGTATGCTTTTTCCTAATTGCATGCAAAACTAAATATGTATGGGGAGTTTACTGCCATCTCCCTTAAGAGTTTTTCTCTTGGAATAGTGTTGTCTCTATAGACTTATTATAATTCTTTTATTTCTACAAGGTAGCCTCTCAGAAGTGAAGTGGTTAGATTGAAAGGTATACCAGATTGCTTTCCCCAAGGGCAGTAATACTTTACTTTCCACCAGCAATTCAAGGTTTTTTTCTCTTACCCTCTGGTCAGCAAGTGGTAGACATCATCTGTAACTCCGCTGACACTGCCAATCTTTTGAATTTTCTCTGCTGCAGATAGCTAGTACATAGCGCCTGCCTGGGCACCTGTTAGTTCTCATAATTTCACAATGGTGAAATAAAATTAACTTTACCTGTATTGCAAGTGATTTTCTAACTCTGCAGTCTTACTTGAAATTTTTTAATTGATTTTTTTTTTTAAGAGAGGGAGAGAAACATTGATTTCTTGTTCAACCTATTTCTTCATTGATTCATGTCTGTGCCCTGACTGGGGAATAGAACCCACAACCTTGGCATATTAGGATGACAGTCTAACCAATTGATCTATCTGGCCATGGCTAGCTATACGCGCACACACACACATCCATCCATCCATCCATCCATCCATCCATCCATCCATCTCCTTTAGCCATAGAAAAAAATAATGTTTTACTTTGACTAGTGTGGCTCAGTTGGTTGAACAATGTCCCACACTGAAGGGTCACTTCTTTGATTACAAGTCAGGGCACATGCCTGGGTTGTGGTGCAGGTCCCTGTTTGAGGGCAGGTGAGGGGCAACAGATAAATGTTTCTCTCCCACTTTTACTCTCTCTAAAGTTAAATATAAAAATTTTTAATAACTTTTTAGTTAGGTATGCCATTTTATTTTATTTTTGTGGTTGGTTTGGGTTGGTGGTTGGGTGGTGGTTGTAGTGGAGGTATGCCATTTTAAATTTCCAGGTTTCCTATATCTAGATTATGTGCTAATTCAGCTGACATTTTGGTTTATAGCAGGAAAGAAGGACTCACCCCCTTCTTTCAAAGGGATAGCCAGTTATTTCAAATATTAATAACAGTTGTTAACTAAACCATTTTCCCCACCAGGTTAAAACATTACCTCTGTTAATATTAAATGTTCATGTGTCTTAGGGATCTATTTCCAGTCTTGATGACTTAAATCTGTTCCTTGCATGGACCCTCTTGATTTGACTACCTTTGTAATATGATCTGACCAAATCTCTCACTATTTCTCTGTGTGTGTATATTTTAATTCTCAACCTGAGGGTATGTTTATTGATTGTGGACACAGAGAAAGAGAAACACCTATGTGAGAGAGAAATATTGATCAAGTGCCTTCCATATGTGCCCCAACCAGGGATTAAGATCACAACCTTTTAATTTACAGGACAGTGCTCCAATCAACTGAGCCACCTGGCCAGGCTTATTTATATTTTTTTACTGGCTGTTTTGGTGCATCTTCCATTTAGACTAAAACTAAGAATTTTATTTTAGTTCTACCTTTTTCTTTCCTTACACTCCTCCCAAATAAAACCTATTGAGATTCTGATTGTATTTCATTAGAACTATTATGTTAATATTTTTTGGGAGCCGTAACAAAATACAGACTGGGTAGCTTAAACAACAGTATTTTAATTTTCTCAGTTTTAGAGGTCAGAAGTCCATAATCAAGGTGCCAACAAATTCTGTTTCTCCTTGTCTCTTGCAGACTTCCACTTTCTCCCTGTGTCTTTACATGGCCTTTCTCCTTTGTGAACATGCACAGGGTGAGGAGAGTGGGGAGAGAGAGACTACTGCTAGCTCCCTGGTGTCTCATAAGTATACACAAAATCCTGTCACATCAGGGCCCTCCCTTATGATTTCATTTTCATGTTAATTATTTTCTTAATACAAATATAGCCACACTCTGGGGTTAGAATAGAACTTCAACATATGAATTTTGGAAGGATACAAACATTCAATCAGTAACAGCTAGTTAGGTCTTGTGTTACATTCTTCAATAATATTTAATAATTTTTGAGACCCTTTGCCTTTCATATGAATGTATTCTTAGGTGCTGGTGGAAATGTAAAATTGTACAGCCATATTGGAAAACAAGCAGTTCCTCAGAAAGTTTAACGTAAGAGTAATCAATCGAGCCAACAATTCTATTCCTGAGTCTATACCCAAGAGAAATTAAAACAGGTTTACATAAATACCTATACACAAATGTTCATAACAGCATTATTCATAATAGCCAAAAAGTAAAAATACTCGAAATATCCAAAAGGGGCAACTCTATTAAGACTGAAAGTAGGTAAATGGTTAGCAAAGGTTGGGGGTATCATATAGAGAAAGGGGGCGAGTTGTTAAAAATACTATTCTTAAAGGTTTTTACTTTTATAGCTATCATGAATAGAATAATTTTTCTAAGAGAACTTTTAATGAATAAAAACATTTGCTTCAGTCTACAAATCCTAGAACAGTTGGGCCACACAAGTACTCAGTATTTAAGTTATAAATTGGTTTCCTACACCAGGACGTAGAAATTGCTCCTCACTGGAAAAAAATGTTAATTCAGCAGAAGTCACACTAAACAGCCACAGTCCATCTCCAGTGATCTCTTACTACAGATGGTGATAAAATTCATATATAGCCGGTATCTAAGCATTCAGCATTTGGGAACAAAAGTCACTTAAAACATGGAATAAGAAAGAAAATAGACCCTAAGTTCAAAAAAATTAGTGGCAAATGAGTGTTGGTGACTATGTGGACCTTACTGTAAGCATCTGTGAGCTAGCTATGGTCTCCAAGCCGCCAGATTGCCATCTGATGCAGACCATGAGTTAGCTTCTTTCCTTACTGCCCAGTATCAATTGCTGCTCTTCTTACTATCTTTTCATGTTGTTCTGGGATTACCACGACACATTTCTTCTTCTTGCTTGGCCTTAGAGGGTTGAATGCTTTCTGCCAGAGCCCTCACTTAACTGCTAAGGTCTGTTTTCACTCCCTGCCAGCTAGTCCTGAGTGGAATTGTGCCACAAGAATTTCCCTGTGCTGTGAGTAACAAACCATTTTGTCTCTCTCCTTGCTCAGGAAACGGAGGTGGAGCTCTACAATGAATTCCCTGAACCCATCAAACTGGACAAGAACGACCGGGCCAAAGCCTCAGCAGAAAGCTGCAGTTGCTGAATGGGCAGTGAGAGCAAGGCACAGAGCCCTTCACAAACCAAGAACACACTTCGGCCTTCCAACACAAACCCCCCTCTCCTCTTTCAGACAACATAAAGTGATCTCTCATACCCGGCTGCCAAAAGAAACCCCACCAAACACACTCACCCCTCCATATACAGATCTGACACAGAAGACAGGCTCTAACGGCCCAGGGATGTGATGGCTCCATCAGGGCTTGCCCACCCATTATATCAGCCCTTATGTGGCAGCAGGGTGGATCAGCTGTAGAAATTATTCTGGTGTAGAGTCAGCATCAGAAGCTTATTTTTGTCCATCAGGGAGAGGGAACTGTTTACAGTTAATCTGTCTAATTACCTGAATTTTTTAATGGTTCTGTGATCTTTTTACCCCACCCCCCTCTTGTGAAGGGTGTCACTTGGGAAGGCTGGTGCCCTATGCTTCATTACAGGCTCACACCCAGTCTGATCAGGCTGAGTTTTGTATGTATCTGTTAATGCTTGTTACTTTTAACTAATCAGATCTTTTTACAGTATCCATTTATTATGTAATGCTTCTTAGAAAAGAATCTTATAGTACATGTTAATATATGCAACCAATTAAAAATGTATAAATTAGTGTAAGAAATTCTTGGATTGTGTGTTTAAGTCCTGTAATGCAGGCATTTAAGATGGAGGGTTGAACCCTGTCTGGATTGCAGAGTGTTAGCAACTCAGAATTCAGAAATCCAGCTAGAGGCAGTATTCTGTACAGTAGGCACAAGAATTATGTATACCTTTTATCAAAGACTTAAGAGCCAAAAAGCTTTTCCTCTCTCCAAGGGGAGAAATGTCTAGTTCCCTTCTGTATCTGAATTCTCCAAAAGGTTAATTTGTGTAATTTGCGTGCATCGGATAGATGACTGTTGTTAAAATTCTCATTTATACCCCCCTCCCACCTTTTTTTCCTGTTTCACACTTTGAAACTCCCCATTAGATCAGCATCCTACTTAAAAAAGGAAAAGGAAATTCCTGAAACAGATCTGTCCTAGTGATTTTTACCTTTGTTCTAGAAGGCACTCCTTTCAGGGTTGTGGTATCCTTAGGTTAGCAAACCTTTTTCTCCTTTTCCCTATTGACTCCCCTTTATTGCCCATTATTAATTAACTTGTTTCTTTGGTATGGAACCCTGGTCATTCTGCACCCTCCTTAAGATCTGCCCTGCATTGTAGCTTGCTTAACGAAGCACTTTCCTCTTTTCCAAAGGTCTACATTCTAGGGTGTGGGCCAAGTTCTTCTGTAAAGAGATGAACGTGATGCCAATAAAGTGTAACAAGAGCAAAGATCATCTGCTTTTGCCTTGTCTTTTTTCCTTCCTCAAGAGCATTGGCCCAGTAGACACCATGTTAGCTAATCTAACTAGTGCTTTATTAAGCAAAAGAGCCCTCCATAACTGGGCACATGTTGTGCTTTTAAGTAGAAAGTCCTTCTCATATTCAACCCTGCAGTGTCTGTCCTAGTTTGTTTTTTGGTTTTTTTTTGTTTTTGTTTTTTTTTTTTTGTCTTTTTTATTAATTACAGTATTAGGGGGTGGGATCCATTTAGAGGAGCAACCACTAACTGTTGGTGACCTATAGATCATACACAGCCAATGAGTGTAACTTAGCCTTTGTGTTGACTTGTTTTTTAGTTGGTATAGTTGCTGGTATTTATATATTACATAGTTCTGGATTTCGGATTTTTCACGGGAGAGGAAGATAAGGCAGTAGGTGCCCTGTATTCTAGAATATGTAAGCCACCAACTGCAAGAGAATAGATGTTACTTAGAACCAATTTATAAAATATTATTAGAGTTTCAGTTAGTGGGTGGGTTATAGGTTTTGCAGAAGGTTCCTGTTGACATAGCTCTTGGAATCTAGTTTGCCACACTTTTCTACATTTCCACTTCTCAGGCTCTTCAGTTGGTTCCTTAACTGCCTTTGGCTCATACTTCATGCACTAAAATTGGCATTCTTAGAACTAATGACTACAACCCCACCTAGGAATACATGGCTTAAATCTTCTCTGCGCCCACTCCCTCAATTAGGCTTAATTGGTATTATGTTTGGCTTCTAGAAAAGCAGAGTTCCCTCCAACTTGGGGCCTAGTGACGGCCTTGGCTTATGGACCCTGCCTGATTGATGCTCAACTCTACAACTAGACTACTGTTTCTCTCTGATGTGGTTGTTCCTCTGGTCCTAATCTTGAACGTGACATGAAATTGGATCCTGACTTCTGATCTTGACAGTCATCCTAAAACTGATGATCATCCTAACTGATGATCATCCTATTTACATTGAAATAAGCTTGACTAAAACCGCATGAGTAGCTCTGATCCCAGTAATCATTCACTCTTAATTTTAATCTTGATGTTACACTGAACTGGGCTTTATAATCTTTCCTCTCATCTCGTTGCTAACAATGATCCTATAAGTGTGGTCCCTTTGAAGTGACCTTAAAATTGACCCTAATCATAATCCTGACTTTGAAATTAACATTGAACCCTACTTGGACAACCATACTCTCCAACTTCTGGTTCATCAGTCTAATATCCCATCAGCTCAATGTCTGGCTGATTTTGATTTCATCGTATATACCTAACTTGTAGACATACACACTGTGTTCATCAAAATTTGGTGTATCTACAATAAGAAGCAATGGCTGAGACTAAAGTCAAAAATAATAAAGTAACTTTTTCCATTTTCCTGCTTAGATTCACAATAAATAATCTGCTTTTGAGAGAAACAGGTTCATTTGCTTCACCAAGCAGTAAGGATTCTTTTCAGTACTACTATGAGGTTTATTTGAATTTGACCTACCTCTCAAAAAGAATGTGAATTGAGATAAAGGTGTGTTGGCTGTGTTTACATTCATCTCACTTTGCTTGCTCTAACAAACAATATGTTACTTTTGAGAAGAATGGGAATGAATTTGTTGCACTAATACAAATTCATTTCAGTAGTAATGCTTAGTTTAATCCAAACTCACTCACAGTAAGAATGTGAAATGCGCCCTGGCTGGTAGCACAGTGGTAAGGTGCCAGCCTGGGAACCCAAAGATTACTGGTTTGATTCCCCAGCTAGGGCACATATCCAGGTTGCAAGCCAGGTCTTCAGCTAAGTCCATGGCTGAAGGCAGGTGAAAGGCAACCAGACATTGATGTTTCTCTCTCTCCCTTCCTCTCTTTGGAAATAAATAAAAATCTTGAAAAAAAATGTGAAATACAATACTGCTGTTCTTATCTTTAACTCCATTTACTTGAACAAACACTGAAGAGGCCAGGGCTGAGTTGGTTACACTAACAGGAACAAGTTCCCCCTCTCCCCTTCTCCTTCTATTTTACATAAAAATTTTAATTACGAGAGGCTTAAAAACTACCAAAGTTAGCCCTGGCTGGTGGCACAGTGGATAAGGCGCCAGCCTGCGAACCCAGGGTTCAGTGGGTCAATTCCCAGCCCAGGCACGTGGCCAGGTTGCAAGCCAGGTCTCCAGCCAGGTCTGTAGCTGGAGGCAGGTGAAAGGCATTGATTTTTCTCTCCCTCTCTGCCTCTCTCCCTTTGCCTCTCCCTAAAAATAATTTTAAAAAAAACCAAAAACTCTCAAAGTTAATATTTTTTGCATTAACCTTGTTATAGAAATTAATAATTTTAGCTACCCTTATTAATATGCAAATACATGAACAATACAGGGGGCTTTAAGCTTTAAGAATTTTTGTCTAATATAAGCATTACTATGCTAATATTTCAAAGTTTTTTTTTTAAACTGTGTTGAGGTGACATTGATTAATAAAATTACACAGATCCCAAATGTACTATAATACATAACCTATATATTGCATCATGCATTCATCATCCAAAGTCAAAGTCTCTTGCCACTATTTATCGCTCCTTTTACCTTCTTCTACTTCCCCCAACCTCCACTTTCCCTCTCGCCAGTCTCCATACTTCTGTCAGTTCTTGTGTGTGTGTGCGTGCGTGCATGCTTTTTACCTAATTCCTTCATCTTTTTTTACCCAGCCCCTCATCCTCCCTCCCTTCTTGACAGCTGTCAGTCCACACACTCTTGTAACTGAGTCTTTCTATTTTGTTAATTTTATTAGATTGCACATATAAAGGAAATGATACAGTTTTTATCTTTCTCTGACTGGCTTATTTCAGTTAGCATAATAATTTCCAGGGCCATCTATGATGTCACAAAAGATAAGAGTTCCTTTATTTTTTTTAATGGCTGAGTAAGTAGCCCCTTGTGTAATTGTATGACACCTCGTCTACTTGGCTATTACAAATAATGTAATGAACCTAGGGGTGAATTTTTCCTTTTGAGTCAGTGTTTTGGGTTTCTTCAGATATAATCCCACAAGTGGAATTGGTGGGTCATAAGGCAGTTCTATTTTTAATTTTTTAGGAAATTACATATTCTTTCTACAGTAGCCGCACCATTCTGCTTCCATATCAGTGCACCAGGGTTCCCTTTTCTCCACATTCTCACCAACACTTGTTGTTTGTTGGTTTGTTAATGATAGTCATTCTGTTAGGTGATAACTTTAATGTGGTTTTAATTTGCATTTCTCTGATGACTAGTGATTTGAGTGTATTTTCGTATCTTGGCCATTGGTATGTCCCTTTTAGAGAAGTGTTTTTCAGGTCCTTTGTCCATTCTGAAATTGGATTTTGTTGTTTTTTTTTTGCAGTTGAGCTTTATAATTTATTCATAAATGTGGTTATTAATCCCTTCTATGTATCATTGACAAATAATGTTCACCTATTCAAATGGTTGTGTTTTTATTTTGTTGATGGTTCTTTTTTGCTGTGCAGAAACTGTTTAGTTTGATGATGTCCCATTTTTTAACTTTTCTTTCCCTTGCCTGAGGAGATATATCAGAAGAAACGTTGCTACAATAAATGTTTCAGTCTTGGCTAGGTAGCTGTTGATTAGAGCATCGTTCCCATATGCTGCCAAGGTGGCAGGTTCAATTCCCAGTCAGGGCACATGCATGAATCAATGAGTAAAATCATAAATAAGTGGAAGAACAAATTGATGGTTCTCTCTCTCTCCCTTGATAAATTTTTTTTTTTATAAGATTTTACTTCATTATTTTTAGAAAGAGGGGAAGGGGGAGAGGCAGAGAGGGAGAGAGACATCAATGTATGGTTGCTTTTCACCTGCCTCCAGCCACAGACCTGACTGGAGACCTGGTTTGCAACCTTGTTATGTGCCCTGGCTGGGCAATTGAACCTGCGACCTTTGGGTTCGCAGGCTGGCACCTTATCCACTGTGCTACCAGCCAGGGCCGATAAATTTTTTTTAATTAAAAAATTTTTTTAAATAAGTGAAAAAAGAAATGTCAAAGATTTTCCTGCCTAAGAATTCTGGAATTTATATGGTTTCAGGATTTGCATTTAAGTCTTAAATTCTTTTTTACTTAATTTAATTTTATTATTGTTGTATTATATCCATCCCCATTTTACTCCCCTCTGTCCCCTTCCCCACCCACCCACTCCCCACAAAGTCAATACCACTTATTGTCCATGTCCATGGTTCTTTTCATGCTAGTTCCTTGACTAAACTGCTCTCCTTCTTTGCCTCCTCCTCCCCGTCCCTCCTCCTGTCTGCTCACTGAAGGTCTATTCATTGTATTCATGTATCTGGTTCAGTTGTGCTTGTTTGTTTGTTTTGTTCATTATTGTCCTGTAATGGATGAGATCATATGGTATTTGTCTTTCACTGACTGGCTTATTTCACCAAGTATAATACTCTTCAGTTTCATCCATGTTGTTGCAAAGGGCAGGAATTACTTCTTTCTCTCTGCTGTGTAGTATTCCATTGTGTAAATGTACCAAAGTTTTGTCTGTTAAGTCCTTTGCCCATTTTTTTTTAAATATTTTATTTATTATTTTTCAGAGAGAGGAAGAAGAGAGGCAGAAAGGGAGAGAGACATAAATGTATGGTTGCCTGTCACCTGCCTCCAGCTATAGACCTGGCTGGAGACCTGGCTTACAACCTGGTTATGTTGCCCTGGCTGGGAATCGAACCAGCAACCATTGGGTTTGCAGGCTGGCACCTTATCCACTGAGCCACCAGCCAGGGCTGTTTGCCCATTTTTTAATCGGGCTGTCTCTCTCCCTGGTGTTGAGCCGCATTAATTCTTTATATGTTTTGGAGATCAAACCCTTGTCTGAGGTATCATTGGCAAATATGTTTTCCCATATAGTTGGTTCCCTTTGAATTTTGCTGGTGTTTGTTTAGCTGAACAGAAACTTTTCAATTTGATATAGTCCCATTTGTTGATTTGTTCTTTTATTTCCTTTGCCCTTGGAGAAGTATCTGTAAACATATTTCTGTGTAGGATATCTAAAATTTTAGTGTCTATATTTTTCTCCAGGACCTTTACGGTGGCATTGCTTATGTTTAATTCCTTTATCCATCTTGAGTTTGTTCTGGTGTATGGTGTAAGTTGGAGGTCTTATTTATTTATTTTTTTTGCATGCCACTGCCCAGTTCTCCCAACACTACTTGTTAAACAGACTGTTTTTACTCCATTTTATGTTACTTCCCCCTTTGTCAAATATTAATTGACCCATTGACCATAGAGTCCTGGCCTTATTTCTGAGCTCTCTTTTCTGTTCCATTGATCTACATGTCTAGTCTTATGCCATTACCAGACTGTTTTGATTACAATAGTCTTGTAGTATAGTTTGATGTCCAGTATTGTGATTCCTCCTACTTTGTTCTTCTTTCTGAAGAGTGCTGTGGCTGTTTATGGGCACTTTTGGCTCCATTTAAATTTTTGAAGTATCTTTTCTATTTCTGTGAAGTATGTCATTGGTATTTTAATTGAGATTGCATTGAATCTATAGATTGCTTTGGGTAGTATGGACATTTTAATGATTTTTAATTCTTCCCATCCATGAACATGGTATATGCTTCCAATTATTTGTATCTTCCTTAATTTCTTTCTTCAGTGTTCTCTAGTTTTCTGAGTACAGGTCTTTTACCTCCTTGGTTAAGTTTATTCCTAGGTACTTTATTTTTCTTGTTGCTATGGTAAATTGGATGTGTTTCCTAGCTTCTATCTCTGATGTTTCATTGTTGGTATACAAAAATGCTTTTGATTTCTGAATATTGACTTTATATCCAGCTACTTTGCTAAATTTGCTTATTAGGTTGAGTAAGTTTTTGGTGGAGTTTATTGGGTTTTGTATATACACTGTCATGTCATCTGCAAATACTGACAGTTTGACTTTCTCCTTTCCAGTTTGGATACCTTTGATTCCTTTTTCTTTTGTGATAGCTATCGCTAGAACTTCCAAAATGATGTTGAACACAAGTGGAGAAAGCGGACAGCCTTGTCTTGTTCCTGATCTTAAGGGGAAAGCATTTAGTTTTTGCTGATTGAGTATGGTGTTGGCTTCAGGTTTCTCATATATGGCATTTATTATGTTGAGGTATGCTCCCTCTATTCCCATTTTGCTGAAGGTTTTTATCATAAATGGTTGCTGTACTTTATCAAATGCTTTTTCAGCATCTGTTGATATGATCAAATGGTTTTGTCTTTCAATTTGTTGATGTGGTGTATTACATTTATTGATTTACGAATGTTGTACCATCCTTGCATCCCTGGGATGAAACCCACTTGATCATGGTGTACGATCTTTGTAATGTATTGCTGAATCGGGTTGGCCAATATTTTGTTGAGAATCTTAGCATCTATGTTCATCAGAGATATTGGCCTGTAGTTTTCTTAGTTGTGTCTTGACCTGGTTTTGGGAATAGAATTATATTGTCCTCATAGAAAGAGTATGGGAGTCTTCCCTCTTCTTGGATTTTTTGGAATAGGTTGAGAAGGATAGGAGTTAGTTCTTCTATAAATGTTTTATAGAATTCACTTGTGTAGCCATCTGGTCCAGGGCTTTTGTGCTTTGGGAGGTTTTTGATTACTTTGTCAATTTTATTAGTTGTTATTGGTCTATTCAGGATTTCTGCTCCTTTTGGATTCAGATTATACATTTCCAGAAATGTGTCCTTTTCACCCAGATTGTTATATTTCTTGTCATATAGTTGCTTGTAGTAATTTCTTAAAATCCTTTGTATTTCTGAATTATCAGTTGTGATTTCTCCTCTGTCATTTCTGATTCTGTTTATTTGGGTCCTCTCTTTCTTCATGAGTCTGAGGAAAGGCTTGTCAATTTTGTTTATGTTTTCAAAGAACCAGCTCCAGGACTTGTTGATTCTTCAAATTGTAGTTTGAATCTCTGAGTTATTTAGTTCTGCTCTGATCTTGATGATTTCTTTCCTTCTACTTGCTCTGGGCTTTGTTTGTTGTTGCTCCTCTAGTTCTTGCAGCTTTATGGTTAGGTTATGTGTATAAGCTTCTTCTGACCTTTTTAGATAGGCCTGTAATTGCTATGAATTTTCCTCTGAGGACTGCCTTTGCTGTGTGCCATAGTATTTGGGCTATTGTGTGTTCATTGTTAATTTGTTTCCAGGAACTTTTTTATTTCATCTTTGATCTCACTGTTAATCCATTCCTTACTTGAAAGCATGTTATTCAGTTTCCATGAGTTAGAGTGTTTTTGGTTTTTTCCCTTGAGATTAGTTTTTAGTTTCAAGCCATTGTCATCTGAGAAGATGCTTGGTATGATTTCAATTTTCCTGTATTTGTGGAGGCTTGCCTTGTGACCTACCATGTGGTCTATCTTAGAGAATGTTCCATGTGCACTTGAAAAGAATGTGTATTTTGCTTCTCTGGGGTGAAAGGTTCTGTATATATCAGTTAGGTCCATTTTCTCTAAAGTGTTGTTCAGTGCCATAGTATCCTTGGTGTTTTTTGTTTGGAAGATCTGTTCATTGTTGATAATGGGGTATTAAAATCCCCTACTATTTGTGTATTGCTGTCTATATCCTTCTTGAAGTCCTCCAAGAGTTTTCTTATACATCTGGGAGCTCCTATGTTGGGTGCATATATATTTACCAGAGTTTTACCTTCTTGATGAATTGTTCCCTGAAGTATCACGAAATGTCCTTCTTTGTTTCTAAGTTCTTCATCATAAAATCTATTTTGTCTGAAATATGTATTGCTAGCCCAGCCTTTTTGTGTGTACATTTGCTTTATATTTTTCCATCCCTTTACTTTCAGTGTGTGTCGATCTTTTGTTCTGAGGTGGGTCTCTTGAAGACAGCACATGAGGGTCATGTTTTCTTACCCATTCAGCTATCCTATTTCTTTCGATTGGTGCATTTACTCCATTTGCACTTAAGGTTATTATTGATTGATACTTATTTATTGCCATTTTTCCCCTTTATATCTGTGTTCCTCTCTGTCTCTCTTTGTTTCTTCTGTTTTTTAACATTTCTTGCAATGTTGGCTTGGTAGAGATGAATTCTTCTAGTCTGTTTTTGTCTGGGAAACTCCTTATTTCTTCTTCCATTTTGAATGATAGCCTTGCTGGGGAGAGTATTCTTGGTTGCAGGCCTTTGTTTCCCTTCTGGGAATATTTTTTGCCATTCCCTTCTGGCTTGTATTGTTTCTGTTGAATAATTATTTGATAACCTTATTGGAGCCACCTTATATTTTATTTGCTGTTTTCCTCATGATGTTTTTAGGATTCCCTTTGTCTTTGAAATTTGCCATTTTAATTTTAATGTGTATTGGAGTGGGTCTGTGTGGATTCTTCCTCATTGGAACCCTCTGTGCTTCCTGAACTTGAGTAACGTTTTCACTCATCATGTTAGGGAAGTTTTCTCTCATTACATTTTTGAACAGGTTTTCCATTCCTTGTTTCTCTTCTCCTTGTATCCCTATGATGTGGGTGTTACTGCGTTTCATGTTGTCCTGCAGCTCTCTTAAAACCTCTTCATTCTTGTTCAGCCTTTTTTCATTCTGTTGCTCTGTCTTGGAATATTTTTCTACATTGTCCTCCAGCTCGCTGATCTGATCCTCTGCTTTCTCTAGGCTGCTGTTGACTCCTTCTACTGTATTCTTCCGTTCAGAAATTGAAGAATGTATTCTTCATTTTCTCCTGGCTCTTACTGATAGTTTCTATATCCTTTTTAATGCTGGTGTGGTTTTCAGTAAGTTCTTTGTAGCTTCCCTGGAGTTCTTTTCAGTTCCCCTGGATATGTTGGTCATTTTCTTTGAGCTTCATTGAGCTTCTTTCTCATCATTATTTTGAATTCCATATCTGGTAGTTTGCTTGCCTCTGTTTCATTTAGTATTGTTTCTGGGGATTCCTCCTTTCCTTTTGGTGATGGATTGTTTCTTTTTCTCCCCATTTTTAGGTTTCACTGTAATCCAGTCAGACTGTGATCAGCTGCCAGGCTAAGGAACTGCTAGGCTGGAAGGATTGATTTAGTTGTAATCCTATCAATCTGTGATCCACCACTAGGCTCAGGTGCAGTTTGGGGTTGACAGACTGATTCAGTTGTAAATCATTGAATCAACTACCAAACTGAGGCCCTGTTGGGCTAGACAGAGAGGTTCAATGGTAATCCAATATATCAGACACCAGCTCGGGTGCAGCCTGATGGGACAGATTCATATGTAAATCAATGAATCTGTGATCAGCAGCCAGGCTCAGGCTCCACTTGGCTAGGCAACAAGATCCAGTTGTAATCCAATGGATCTGTGTTCAGCCACCAGACTCAGGTGGTGGTGGACTTGACTGAAAGGTTCTATTGTAATCCAATGAATCTGTGATAAGCTACCAGGCTCAGGGGCCACTGGGGTAGACTGAAAGATTCAGGTGTAATTCAGTGAATTTGTGATCAGCCGCCAGGCCCAGGGGCCACTGGACAGGACAAACCAGCTCAGTTGTGATCCAATGAGTCCACAATCAGCCACCAGGCTCACTTGCCACTTGTGTGGAGCTGACTGCCTGACCCAGCTATAAGAGTATTTGTAATCAGCTGCCAGGCCAAGACTGCTAGGGGAGCGATACCTTTTAAGGTGGCAACTATTGTATCTATACTCAGACAGGGCAGGGTATGAGAGGTTTATTTAGATGTAAATCAAGAATTGTGATCAGCACCAGACTCAGGCACCGCTGGGTGGAGCAGATTGCTTCCAGTGAACAATGCTATGAGGACCCCTCAGAGGATAGCTGCTTGGCGTAGTGCAGTCTGCCTGGGTTGTGGGCGATGAGTCAGCACCGTGATCCCCACAGCTACCTCCCCACTTCTCTCCTCCAAGCCACCACCGCAAACTCTCAGCATATCTCTCCAGTCCTCCCTGCCCTCCTTCCACTGGAGCCCAGGGTAGGTGGGTGCCACTGTATTTTTGTTGTGGTCATCCTAGTATTTCTCTGTCTCCAGCGCTGTCTTAGTTTGGTAAACTCCATAGCTTTCTGCCCTTCTTAGCTGGATGCTACTCTACCCTCCGCCGTGTAGCTGTGGGCTGAGAAACCCATCTTGGGGACTAGAACCCACCCTTCTAAGATGGAGCTCCCGGCTCTGTCCCTTCGGGTGCTGGGGCCCAGCCAGCCCTTTCGATGTTTCCAAGATTCCTACCAGTCATGTGATGAAGCGCCCTCTTCTGTTCTGTCCGTCGTTATAGGACTTCTTTCCAGCTGGTGTTCTGTTGGTAATTCCAGCTGACTTTTTCTCCAAAAAAGTAATTTCAGATGTGACCTGGGAGGAGATTGGTGGAGCTCCACTTACTCCTCCGCCATCTTGTCGGATTTATTCTTGTGTATGTTGTAATTTGGTTGTCTAGTCATTGAAGTTGGCCCAAAAATTCATTTTTTTTTTTTTTCTGTAAGCTGGCCTTAGTAGCATTTAGTTGTCTTTATTTATTTATTTATTTATTTAAAGATTTTACCTATTATTTCCAGAGAGAGAAGAAGGGAGAGAGGCAGAGAGGGAGAGAAACATCAGTGTATGGTTGCCTTTCACCTGCCTCCAGCTACAGACCTAGGTAGAGAAATGGCTTGTAGCCTAGTTATGTTTTCCCAGCTGAGAATCAAACCAGCAATCTTTGGGTTCGCAGGCCGGTACCTTATCCATTGTGCCACCAGCCAGGGCCTCAGTCTTAGCTTTAACAGCCTCTTTATTGGAATGAGGTTGTTTATTAACGTCTGTCTCACAAATGTACCATACATAATAGCCTAAAGGATTTGCATCTGGTGAACTAGGTGGCCAGATTTCCTTTGACCAGAATTCAGGAACATTGACACTGAGAAAATCCTGCACCTTTTTGGCATTATGTACTGGGGCACCATCTTGTTGGAAGATAAAATGACGACGTCCATTTTCAATTTACTTTATCCACAGTACAACTACTTCTCTCAAAACATCAAGGTAAACATCAGCAGTCACTTTCAAGCCTTGTGGAACAAAATGCAGGGTCATGATATTGCCTTCATTGCTGACAACACCTAACACCATCACTGTAGCAGGAAATTTTGTTTTCATGACAATTGGGACTTTGTTAAGGTTGTCACAGAGCCACCTGCAGTTTCTTCTGTTAACTATTTGGTCCTGCTGAGAATTCTTTTAATTGGGGAAGAAAATCAGAGAGTTTTTTCAATTTTGTGAGCAGTTTCCTTGCTTTTTCAAAGCACCTTTCCTTTGTCTGCTGTGTCATAAACTGGCCTCTTCTACGAACATATGATCTGTATCTGATATCTTCAACAATAACCTTGTGAACTGTTGCATCCAACATCTGCAGTTCTCTTGCTATAGAACACATTGACTTTCCTGGATCTTCATTGATGATCTCCTGGATTCTTTGTACAATATCTGGACTTGTGCAATCCTTGCATACCTTATGCATTTTCCCTGTTGGTGTGGTGACATCCGGATCAGCAGCATACACCTTCACATTGTCAACTGTATGTAAAAGGATATTATTGAAGTCCACCATTTCCCTAGCAGTTCACCCTGCACGTAGTCCAGAAATTATGGTTACTCTAACATTGTATTCCTTCAACATGATGATTGCTCTCAGAATTAAATACTTTATATCTGAAACAATGCTTTAAATTAATAACCATAGAAACATAGTTTTTCAAAATTCATAAGCACATGAAATAAGGTGCAATTATTGCCAATTTATTACTCGTACTTTGTTGGCTGAGTTTATGTTAATCTTGTTTCATTAATCCTAACCCATTATATTTTGATGCTCAGCCAGATACACTCTATATAAAGACCCATAATTTTGTCCCCATTGTGACCTTGAACATGGAATTTGGCTTGATTGTCAACCTCTTACCTTCATGATTATGAAGGTCTTCCTGAAACTAACACTTTCTGGCCTTGAAATGACCTTGAAACTCTTCATTCTGACTATGTGTGACTTTGACCTTGATCCTAAAACTCACCCTCTTTTTGATTATGACCTTGTTTCATGCTATTATTTTTTAAAGATTATATCTTATTTTTGGAGAGAAGGTAAGGGAGAGAAGTAGGAAAGGGAAAGAAACATTAATGTGAGAAACACTGTTTGGCTGCCTCCCATATGCACCCCAACTAAGGACTGTGCTCAATCATGTACGCTGACCAGGATGACACCCAACCCACTGAGCAACACCGGTCAGGGCTCATTGCTGTTAAGTTGATCTTGTGCTTTACCTGAAATTGGATCTTTACTTGAGCTTATGAACCTGACCTTGATCATGACCCTGATTCAGATCCTCTCACTGTCAATATCATATTTCTGGTCCTGGCTGGTGGCACAGTGGATAAGGCGCCCGCCTGTGAACCCAAAGGTCGCTGGTTCCATTCCCAGCCAGGGCACATAACCAGGTTGCAAGCCAGGTCTCTAGCTAGGTCCGTAGCTGGAGGCAGGTGAAAGGCAACCATACATTGATGTTTTTCTCTCTGCCTCTCTCCCTTCCCCTCTCTGTAAAGATAATAAATAAAATATTAATATTTTATTGCTAAAAACTGCAAACCATCACTTGTGTCTTCAGTTAGTCATAATCTTTCATTATTATTAGTTGACATTTGTAAGAATTACCAAAACATGACACAAAGATATGAAATGAGCAAATGCTGTTAGAAAAATGTATGACATCGGTAGAGTTTTGTGATACAGGGTGGCCACAGACCTTCAATTTGTTAAAAAATAAAACTCTGAAGTGCAATTAAGTGGAGCACAATAAAATATATGCCAAAATATATATATATATATATATATATATATATATATATATATATATATATATAATATTTCACATGAATTGCCCTTTTTAAAAACCATTTTTATTCCTGGCAGCACTATTATAGATATCCTCATTTTCCTCCCCTTTGACCACCTCCACCCAGCCCTCACTTCTCCTTCCCTTTGGCCATCACTATTGTCTGTGCTTATGGGTTATGCGAATATATTCTTTGGCTAATAGTCCCTTCACCTTCTTTCATCCAGTGTCCCTTTTCCCCTGTGCTCTGATAGCTGTCAGTGTGTTCCATATGTCTATGCCTCTGTTTCAGTTTTGTTCAGTTTATTTTGTTCATTAGATTACACATGTGAGATGATACAGTATTTCTCTTTTTCTGACTGGTTTATTTCCGTTAGCATAATAATGTCCAGGTCCGACAATTTATATTGTCGGAAAAGGTAAAAGTGTTCCCTTTTATGGCTGCATAGTATTCCACTGTGGATATGTACCACAACTATTTCATCCACTCATCTTCTAATGGGAGTTGCCCTAATTTTGAGTTTGACTTGAACTTGATACTATATGTCACACTAATGTTTATCACTTGGACTTCACCTTAAAATTGACCTTCAGCCTGGTGCTGGCATGTTAACCAAAGTCAATGCTGAACATACCCTTGGATTTGATTATCTTGTTGGCCTTAAGAGTTGAACCTTATTCTGACTCCATCCTGCAAGTATTTCATGCGGAGTTTCTGATTTTAACCTTGAACTTCTTGACCTTAATCTTGTCCTTCAAGTACTGGCTATCCTGACCATTATTCCCTTGAAGTAACCTTGGATTAACTTTGATGTTAACATGGAACCTGGACTTGATCCTATAAATGTTCTATGCCTACCCCTTTAACTTCATGTTGAACTTACCTGAATATGATTTCATTGATCTTGAACCTTGCATACCAAAAATCACCGACCTTAACTTTCCCTCCACATGAAAAGACCATAAACTTTATTAGTTTGAAACTGACCTTGACTGTGATACTCAATCATTGACACCGATACTTTACATGACCTTTAACATCAAAGTGAAACACTCCGATCATTGTCTTGGCTATATTATGCCTAAGTTTACCCTTGATCTTGAGCCTGATGTTGTCACTGATGAAAGACCTGATTTTGAGCTGCTCTGAACATAAGAGTCTTTGATCCTGGCCCTAATCCTTAGCCTTGTTCAGACATTTGACTGGTCCTCATGCTGATGCTAAGCAAATCCTGACTAGAACTTTTCCTACATTTTGAGTTGACTTTGAACTTGGCCTTAATTCTCATCATGACCTTCTTCCTTACACTAAAAATCTTACCTTGAGCTACCCTGACTTTGAAGTGCATTTTAATGTTTCTTCAATTTGACTGATTCTGACCTGAATATTTATGAACATGTCTTGCCTTTATTTTGACACCGCTGACAGTGATCCTGCCCCTGTACTGAAAATAACCCATTTTGACCTTGAGCCATCCTTTAGTCACAGACCATCATGTGTACTTTGACCCACTCCAATTATTGAATGATCTTATTCTTAAAATTGACCTTAATATTAACTGATATTTACCTTCACTTTTACCTTCATGTTGACACTGACGATCATGACACATCTTGAACTTGATTTTGAAGCCAGCTCTGAACCTGATCATGAGGTGACCTAGAGGCATTTTCCTTTGTCCCAACTACCATCCCCTCTAGATCCTATCTTGTTTATTTTCATTGACTTTCTTCTCTTGTCTTAGTTGCTAGGATTGCTTTTACAAGTTCCACAGGCTTAAACAGAAATTCTTTTTTCACAGTTTTGGAGGATAGAAGTCTGAGATCAAGATGTCGGCAAAAATTGATTCCTTCTGAAGGCCTCTCTTCTTATCTTGTGGATGGGCATCTTCACATGGTCGTCTTTGCATATGTCAGTCCTAGTCTTTTTTTTTTAATAACTAATATTTCAGTTAATTACACAATATTAGTTTCAGTTTATCTAATCTCCTAGTCTTGTAAGGATCTTTGTGGCACCAGCTACATGCAGAGAAGGATATCCACTTTAGACCCACCATATAGTCTCATTTTAACTTAATTACCCCTTTAAACAGCCTATCTCCAAATGCAGTCCCAATTCTGAGTTACTGGGGCTTAGGGTTTCAATGCAGGAATTTAAGTGGAGACACAGTTTAGCACTTAAAATATCCTACTCTACATTATTAGCTCCCATGTCTGTCATTAACTTTTTTTTCTAAGAGCTGGCTGCTTGCGGGGTTTCCCCTTTCCTGGCATGTTTTAATTCTTCAAAATGTTAAGGTACAACAACTTGCCTTTCTAAAGAGGGGAAAACAACTTAATTGCTGAAAGTTGACTGGGAAAAGGTTCCTTTCTCTCAAGCCTTGGCTGTATATTAGAATCATCTAAAAGCTTGGGAGGTCCAGGTATACTTTTCAAACCTCTCCAGATGATTCTAATGTGCAGTCAGGGTTGAACTGTTACAAAAATATTTCCCTAGGTATTTTGACCTACAATTATGTGTAAGGGGCATTGTTGTGTTGTAAGAGACAGAAGATTTAACCTTTAATAAAATTAAAGATCTCAGATGTACTCTTAACCCTCCCCCACCACCATCACTATTGTAATACTTCACATATTTTTGACCCATTTGCCCTACACAGCCAATCAATATTTAAATTTAGAAGATACCACACAAAATCCAATTTTCTGCCCTGACCATTGTGGCTCAATTGATTAGGCATCATCCTGCAAGGTGTGAAATGTTACTGGTTTGATTCCAGCCAGGGCACATGTGTTGGTGGCTGGTTTGGTACCCAGTCAGGGTTTGTATGAGAAGCAACCAGTCAATGTTTCTCTTTCTCCCTCCCTTCCTCTCTAAAAATTATTTTTTTAAATCCAGTTTTCTAACTATTATGAAATTGGAAACAAATGCAATAGTTATCTCATTCCTGAATTCTCGGTATGATCAGTAATTGAGGACCACCTCATTTAAAACAACAGATTGGCAAGAGATAAAACAGGTTTATTTCTATTCTAGTTTTATGGTTCTGTGTAGGAAATGAGAAATCCCATTTTTTAAGATGAGAAGCCTGCAGAACTGCTCTTCACATGCCCCTATTGTATGCACATGAATATGGTTACTGGAGGAAATTGTGGCTATTAGATGCCTTTGGAAAGCCAAACCTGTGCTGGAGGAAGCAAGAGCTCCCAGAAAAAAGTGCAGCCCCCTAACTGACCACTGGTGCACCTGAGTGGCATGCTGGGTGATAAAGGCAGGTTGCTTAGCACATAAACCAGGCAAAAAAAACAAAAGGCCCAAGAACTAGTTTTGGCTTTTTGGCGCTGAGTTGGAGTGTCAGGGCTGGGAGTGAACCAGACCTATGGAGGTTGTCCAGCGCTGCACTACCAGGTCTGTATTGCTGCTTCCTCCTCTGATCTTTAGGCCCAGCAGTGCTCAGGGGTGAAATATCCAAGGGAGAGAACAGCTTCAGCTCTACCACAGGGAAACATTTGTAACACCTCAGGCAGAGAATCTTCCTGGAGAAAAGCTCTAATGGAGGTCCTGGACACTAGTAAAATTACTCCATGATCCCACTCAGAGGCTTTGCTAACCCTACCCAATTATGACATTGTTAAAATAGAGAATCCAAAAAAAAAAAAAAATAGAGAATCCCCACCTCCCTCCCTGACCTATTGACTGACTTCTTAGAGAAGGTACTCGGGGTGGGTGTATGCCAATAAGCATCACCGGTGGTGTTTAAGATCTGGCAATTTTTGGAGGCAGCACTGACCCCCAAAAAGATGCACATATCAGCAATCTACTGAGTCACAGCTAGGTATGTCACTCTAGAGGCTTCCTGGTCTCCATGGAGACGGGGGCGTGGCTTCTTTAGGACATTAGTGGAGGGTCGCATGCCCAATGCCTAACTGCCATGCAGGGTCCTGGCCTAGCCCAGTGATCTGGGAGGCTGCAAGGTGCAACTGCCCCCCACCCCCACCCTCGCACTGCCTACCCAATCCTGGGGACAGTCTTTTCAGGGCCTAACCCCGGGAAGTTGGTATGGTTGTGGCAAGTGGGGCAGAAAGGCTCGGAAAGGCGCCCTCCAGCGGAAGGGAGAGAAGTGGCTGACAGCCAGATCGGCCCTACGTCCCCTCTGAGCAAAGGTAAAAAAGGCCAGAAGGGCTGCACCTTCCCCTTGGCCAGCACTGAATTGAGCAATGTGTTGGCAGAACATTGAAACTGCGGAGTCTAATAGTGGGAATAGCCACCATCCCCGCCCTCTGAAGAGGCCCTGGTCTTAGCTAAAAATGGTGATAAATGGGAAGCTACTACCGCTTCCCCCTGCAATAGAGAATCACCCTTTCAGGGGTCAGAATTTTTAGGAGTCAGCACTAAGCATCTTACAGATCTATACCAGGGAATTTTTGGTTATATCCCAGAAGAATCCAAAGAAGACCCCACCCTTGCTTGTTACTCACTGAACATTATCACGGCTTGTTTCTAATCCTGGGATTGAAGATTTTGTCCTTCCCAGGAACCAGTTCAGTTCCCCAGACCCCACCCCCACGTGCATGGTCTGTCAACATTCACTCCCAGCCATCCTTCAAACTGGCATTATGCAGAAAGCACTCACCCATTGCAGAGCATCTGTCCCTCTGCAGGGGAGCTTACACAGTAGGGATGGGAAGATAGACAAAGTCATCTCCACCCAAATGCTCAGTCCTCACCTAGAGTGAGCTGCTCACCTGCAATCCTACCAGGTAGGATGGGCAGAGGAAAATGCTGTCTTGATCCTCATCTCCTGGTTCTCCAGATACCCAGTTCAATACACTGGGCAAGAAAGATCATGAGAAATTTCTGTACTCCACAAGGGCCCTTTATATTTCATTTATTCAAACATGTTTATTGAATATCTCCTGTGTTCCAGGTACAGAGGATATGGTAATAGATAAAATAGAGAAGCTGACCTTTGGGTGGGATTGAGAGACCAGGAAAAATGCAAAAACTCTAAATGTTTTAAGTGCTGTGAAGAAAACAATGGAAAAGTGATGGTGAAAGATGAGAGGGAATCTTACTTCAGATGGGGTGTTTAAGGAGGGCTTCCCTAAAGAGGTGAGGTGATACTGTCTTGATTGGCAACAAAGGATGGGACCAGAGTGTCTACAGAGGAAACAACAACACAAAGGCACCACAATGAGGTTGGGCTCAGCAAGCATGGACAGAAAGGCAAGCATCAAAGAGAAGGGGGGTGGGGGGGGATCATGAGTGAGTCAGTTACGGGCCTGACCTTGTCTAGCCTTCAGAGTTGTGGGGAGACATTTGGATTTTATTATGTGTGATGGGAAGCCACCCAAGTGTTTTAGGAGGCAAGTAGGCAAGATCCAATGACGGTTTTGAAAAAACCTTGACTTCTGTGAATCTTCTGGGCACTGATTGCACAAAATGGGCAGGACTAAAATGTAGTTTAGCCTTGGCTGGTGGCTCAATGGATTGGCACTGGCCTGCAAACCCAAAGATCACTGGTTTGATTCCCAGTCAGGGCACATAACCAGGTTGCAAGCCAGGTCTCCAGCCAGGTCCAGAGCTGGAGGCAGATGAAAAGCAACCATACATTGATGCTTCTCTCCCTTTCTTCCTCCCTCCCTCCCTGTCCTTCTCTCTCTAAAAATAATGAATAAAATATTTGAAAAAAATTAAAAATTAAAATGTAGCTTAGATGTCAGAAGAGTGCTCAGTTCCTCCTCACATTGTTATTAAGGCTAAACAGCTACCTGGGCTGTTCCCAGTAAGGTGTGTTTCTAGGGCCTTGCCTGGCCTGGACAGCCTTCTGATAGTTGTCTTCTGTATCAAGGAAGGCAGAGCTGAATGCCTGTTCCCAGCCTGTGGCTGCTTCTTGGCCTTGCTTTCCCCTACCCACACCTTGCTAAGTGGACAAAGGGGGTCAGGTGGGGCAAGAGCACTGGACTAGGAATTAGACTTGGATTATAATCCAAATGCCTTCCTCTTCTCTGGATCTCAGCTTCTTCATGGGAAATGTGGGGTGGGGGGTGGACAGGACAACATGTGTCTGAGAATCCTTACCATTCAACCCCTTAGTAGTTCCAAAGTGTTCATCAAAGGACACCTCATTCAAGAATTATTACCTGATTGGAGGAAAATAAAGTAACAATTTTGAGCAAGAGAGCAACAAGCTCTGGTTCAATTTTTAACCAGACGCAGCTCTGGCTGCGTCTAAGTGGACAAAGGACTGGAGTAAACTGGAGGGAAGGCAGCAGAGGAAGTAGGGGGACAAGATAGGAGATGAAGATGGTAGTATGGGCCAAGCACCTGAAGTGGCAAGTAATGGATGTAGCCATAATGTTCCAATTCTCCCAGCCCCCCTCAGATAATGGCAGTTAGGGATCAGTTTGGTTTGAGGTTGAGGGCCTGATTTCAGCAGGATTCTCAAGTCAGCTGTTCGCTTGTTCCTGACCTCTACAGAATTTCAGGATTACCAAGACTAGACAGGCAATAATTATATGAAATAAAATTGGGAGCCTTGCAAAGATCACAGCAGGCTTTCCACTAAGCTTTTCTTTTCTTTTCTTTTTTTTTTTTACAGGCTAGTCAAGTGAAGCAGTGGGAGTAGAGACAGAACAAAGAAATCTGTAACTGACTGTGATCAATTAATTGTAGGTATTACTTCACTAGGACCAGCCTCCACTAAGCTTTTCAAAGGTGTCACAACCCCCGTGGGTCCACTGCCTACTCTGCCAAGTGACCTGCTGGGGCCCAGCACACAGACACTTTAGTTAGGACCTGTGTAGGGTTAATGCTGTGGCAGGCATAAGAGTTCCAAGCTGGATCTGGGTTTGAATCCCATCTCATTCATTCATCAGATACTTATTAAGGACCTACTATATATATGCCAGGCCTTAAGCAGCAAATTAGGGTCACTTCTTTAGTGGGGATGACAGGCATGGGACAGGTTAACTTCAGAAAGTGATATGTGGTATAAACAAAGTACTAGAAAGTAACTGGGGGTAGCTGAGGGATGACTTTAAATTGGGTAAATGGCATATGCTTTACCATCTTTTCCTGGCTATATAACATTGGGAATATTACCCAATCTCTCTTAAGCCTGTTTCCTCATCTAGACAGTGGAGGTAGAAATACCTCCACCATGGGAATGTGCAATGCCTGGCAAGTAGACTATGCTGAGTGGTGCCCCCAACCCTGCTGAGTATGCAGCTTTAGGTTGATTCCACTCCCTTTATGACTTTGAGTTCTTCACCAGGAAGACAGTCTTCACAAATTGAAGCTCCTTTGAAGAAAGAGATAAAGTCAAGATTCTCTGGCCTTCATCTCAACCAAGAGGGATCATGTTGCAGCAGTGGCCAGAGCAGGCTGCCCAGGGCTCACTACCCAGGAAGACACTGGAAAATTGTTTCTCTGTCAGGTGTTGTCTCCATTGCCTGGAACCCCATGTCAGAATGTCTCTTGATCCTGTCCTGGCTCCTTGGGCCTCAAGAAGAGAGTTCAAACTCTACCACAGGTGTGAGGCTGTAAGACAATATTGGCCCTACAGTGGAAGCCAAGCCAGTGTTCTGTCTGAGCCTTTAAATTGGCATTCAGTTCAGGGAAGTTCAGGATTGTATCTAGAAGACTCTGGCCCCCAAAGCAAAGGAAGTCCCCTGAAGGTAGATGTAGTGAGAGCTGGGAGCCAACCTCTCTTGGGCTGCAAGAGTGTGGCTTCCCTCTTCCCAAGGCCTTTACTTCATCATTCCTTCTTCATCAATGTTTCGTAAATGACAACTCCTCTGAGCTTCCCTATCCATTGTTCCCACCTAAGGGTGAACCTGGTCAAGAGCTATTTTACCCCAACTTATGCCTAGCCAATTATTCAAGGGTGGGGCCTGGAGAAGTCATTTTCTAATTTATTCCCCTCATTTCCTTGTTCATCCCTTCACTCCTGGTCCAAGCTTTTCATTTATATTATTTTTTTAATTTTTATTTTATTATTATTGTATTACATTCATCCCATCCCCCACCTCAGCTCTTCCCTTCTCCGCCCTACCATTCCCCTCCCCCAGAGTCAATCTTACTTGTCCATGCCCTTGTGTTAGCCATGCTAGTACCTTGGCTAAATTGCTGCCCTTCTTTGCCTCCTTCCCCCTCCACCTCCCATCTGCACACTGAAGGTCTGTTCCTTGAATTCATGTCTCTGATCAAAAATATGGAGTGCTTCATGAATTTGTATGTCATCCTTGTGCAGGGGCCATGCTAGTCTTCTCTATATCATTCAAATTTTAGTATATGTGCACTGGTCCAAGTTTTTTCATCTCCAGCACCAGACCCTGTGCCATCCAAAGGCTGGAGAGCTAGACAAAACCTGCAGTTCTGTGTCCTAGAATGCTGAGAGCAGGGGAGACTTCTGGGGGAGGCAGATTCAAATCTCTGGTAAGATAGTGGAAAGAGGACAGGAGGCTAACTTCTAGTGGGAGTGAAGAAGGGGAGATGAAGTTAGAAAAGCTGGCAAAGCCCTGGCTGGTGCGGCTCCATGGATTGAGCACTGTCCTGCAAACCAAAGGATATACCAGTTCCATTCCCAGTCAGGGCACATGCCTGGGTTGCAGGTCAGGTCCCCATTTGGGGCATGTGAGTGGTAACTACACATTGATGTTTCTCTCCCTGGCTTTCTCTCTCCCTTACCCTCTCTAAAAATAAATAAAATATTTAAAGAAAAAAAAATTAGGCAGAAAACAGACTGCGAAGGTGGCATGAAGTCACATGCTTTCAAATCCCCCAAGAAAGGCTGGTGACTGAGACTATGCAATGGCCCAGAAGAGGTGGTGGGGATGGGACACAGGCAGAAAAAAAGACCCTGAGTGAAGGAAGAGGTGACCTGAGAGTTTGGCAGTGATAGCAGCACCTGAAATGTGGGGACCAGGGGAGAACACCTGCAAACCAAGCTGGGTGGAGCCACAAATTATGAAAGGGATGAAAAACAAATCCTGAGGTCTGAGTATTAACAGCAGGATGGCATGATATATAGAAACAAGCCCCAGAGGAGTATATAGGAATGGGTAGGAGAAAAGGAGTGTGCAGGCTCTGAGGGTAACCTAGGTAATCAAGAATTAATATTTCTCTTTAAGAGAGAAACCCCATCAGTAAGGATAAATTATGTAGATATTTCTGGTAAGTAAAGAAAGGATGAACCCTGGCTGGTAGCACAGTGGTTAAGGCGCCGGCCTGCGAACCCAAAGGTCGCAGGTTCGATTCCCCAGCCAGGGCACATAATCAGGTTGTAAACCAGGTCTCCAGTCAGGTCTGTGGCTGGAGGCAGGTGAAATGCAACCATACATTGATGTCTCTCTCCCTCTCTGCCTCTCTCCCTTCCCCTCTTTCTAAAAATAATGAAATAAAATCTTAAAAAAAAAAAAAAAAAAAAAAGAAAGGATGGTAGTTGCACCAATGTACTAGCACTGTACAGGGTGCATGCAATCAATTGACAAAATTCTAGTAAAATAAACAACACCACAAAAGTGTTATATTCTGAAATAAATTTATTCTTATATGTTAATACATAAACATAGTCATTATTTTTTAAGTTCTTTAAAAAAGTCTCCATTTGCTGCAATAATAGACTTGATTTGACTTTGGAATCTTGAGGATGCTTTCATTAACTTTTCTTTATCCATGGACATCATAATGTTTTCAATCTTAACTTTAACAGTCTCTTTATTGGAATGAGGTTATTTATTCATGTCTCTCTCACAAATGTACCATACATAATAGCCTAAAGGATTTGCATCTGGTGAAATAGGTGGCCAGATTTCCTTTGACCAGAATTCAGGAACATTGACACTGAGAAATTCTTGCACCTCTTTGGCGTTATGTGTTGGAAGATAAAATGACGTCCATTTTTGACTTACTTCATCCACAGTACAACTACTTCTCTCAAAACATCAGCAGTCACCTTCAAGCCTTGTGGAACAAAATGCAGGGTCATGATATTGCCTTCATTGCTGACAACACCTAACACCATCACTGTAGCAGGAAATTTTGTTTTCATGACAATTGGGACTTCGTTAAGGTTCTCATAGAGCCACCTGCTGTTTCTTCTGTTAACTATTTGGACTTGCTGAGAATTCTTTTAATTGGGGAAGAAAATCAGAGAGCTTTTTCAATTTTATTAGCAGTTTCCTTGCTTTTTCTTTCTTTCTTTCTTTCTTTTTTTTTTTGGTGTGTGTGTGTGTATTTTTTTTTTTTAATATTATTGTTGTTGTATTACATCCATCCCCTTTTTGCTCCACTCGGTACCCCTCCCCATCCATCCATTCCCCCCAAAGTCAATCCCACCTGTTGTCCATGTCCATGGTTCCTTTATACTAGGTCCTTGTCTAAGCTGCTCCCCTTCTTTGCCTCTGCCTCCCCCCTCCCTCCAACCCCATTCCCCCTGACCACTGAAGGCCTATTCCTTGTATTCATATACTTGGTTCTGTTTTGCTTGTTGTTAGTTTTGCTCATTATTGTCCCGTAAAGGGTGAGATCATATGATATTTGTCCTTCACTGACTGGCTTATTTCACTAAGCATAATACTCTTCAGTTCCATCCATGTTGTTGCAAAGGGTACAAGTTCCTTCTTTCTTTCTGCTATATAGAATTCCATTGTGTAAATGTACCAGAGTTTTTTGATCCAATCATCCACTGATGGGCACTTAGGCTGTTTCCAGCACTTGGCTATTGTAAATAGTGCCGTTATGAACATAGGTGTACATAGGTTCTTATGACTTGGTGTTTCAGGATTCTTTAGGTATAGTCCAAGTAGTGGAATTGCTGGATCAAAAGGCAGTTCCATTTTTAGTTTTTTAAGGAAACCCCATACTGTTTTCCACAGTGGCTGTACCAGCCTACATTCGCACCAACAGTGTATGAGGGTTCCCTTTGCCCCGTATCCTCACAAACACTTGTTGTTTGTTGATGATTGCCATTCTGACAGGTGTGAGGTGGTATCTTAATGCAGTTTTAATTTACATCTCTCTGATGACTAGTGATGTTGAGCATTCTTTCATATGTCTCTGGGCCCTTTGTATATCTTCCTCAGTGAGTTGTCTGTTCAGATCCTTTCCCCATTTTTAAATTGGGCTGTCTGTCGCCCTGGTGTTGAGTTGCATTAGTTCGTTATATATTTTGGAGATCAGAACCTTGTCTGAGGTATCATTGGCAATTATGTTTTCCCATACAGTTGGTTCCCTTTGAATTTTGCAGATATTTTCTTTAGCTGAACAGAAACTTTTCAATTTGATATAGTCCCATTTGTTGATTCGTTCTTTGATTTCCTTTGCCCTTGGTGAAGTATCAGTAAACATATTTCTGTGTAGGATATCCGAAAGTTTGTTGCCTGTATTTTTCTCGAGGACCTTTATGGTGGCACTGCTTATGTTTAAATCCTTTATCCATCTTGAGTTTATTCTGGTGTATGGTGTAAGTTGGTGGTCTAGTTTTATCTTTTTGGATGTTGCTGTCCAGTTCTCCCAACATCATTTGTTGAAGAGACTGTTTTTACTCCATTGGATGTTCCTTCCCCCTTTGTCAAATATGAGTTGACCATAGAGTCCTGGGTTAATTTCTGGGCTCTCTATTCTGTTCCATTGATCTATATGTCTATTCTTATGCCAGTACCATGCTGTTTTGATGACAGTAGCCTTGTAGTA